>JAUCBN010000018.1:17465000-17737500 GCA_035048815.1 Abelmoschus esculentus
AAATTTAATGATTAAAATTAATTTTTCAGATAAATAAATAAATAAATTTAATAATAAAAAAATAAAGTGTTTTAAATATTAAATTAATTGTTTAAACAAATAAGATGAATAAAGAAATTTCGTTGTTATTTTTATATTTAATACTAAAAAATAAATTTTAAGCCTTAACCATAAATTCTGAATCACAAATTCTAAACTCTACTTCAATATCTTGAACTTTAATCTTAAATTATAATTAACTCTAAACCTATTTATTTTTATTATTGGTACATAAATAGGACACCAAAAAGGACAATTTTTTTATTCATAATAAAAATTTATTTTCGTTATATAAGAGACTGATTTTAATTTCGCACATGACCCTGAAAATCTCTGAGACAACTCAAATTTTACCCGAAATCGATAAGTTTTGACTTAATTTGATTAGATCGTAATTTGATATGAAACTAGTAATATAATTTTTTTTATATATTTTTAGAGTATTTTATAATAATACCTTTTTTATTTTTATATTTAAATCTTTAAAATTATTTTTTTATTATTACATCCCTAAAATTAAGTTTGAAAACTATCTTTCCTAATTGTTTAATAATTCGAGTCTTCATTGAAGTTTGAAAATCCATTTGCCTAATATTTAAGTAGGCTTGGAAAACTGATAAATATTATACTACTGTTGGGCTTGGGTTTTAACAGAAACCTAGGATTGGTCCGAAACCCTAACCCCAATGACCATTCTAATATATTTGTTAAATTTGAAGGGTAAAATTGAACCAACAAAATAAAACCCTAAACCCTTTGGCTTATAAAAGAAAACCAGCCGCACTGTCTTCTCCATTCAGATCTTCTTTACTCTCTCAGTTTCTTCATGTTTAGATTTTAAATTGTTTTTTTTTGTTCATCAATCCTGGGTTTCTTCGTGATGATTGAAAACGATGACGAGTCCGATGTTTTCCATTCTTACAAATCGTGACGACAATTCGAGGCATTTGTCTGAAAGAAACCCATATTGCTTCTGCTTTTTATTTTTAATAAATCCAGATTTTTTCCTTCTTTTTTTGTTACTGGAATCTGTTTACGGGCATAGTGAGGATGAATTTACTTAACAATATCTGATTATTATGATGATCAGTAACCTCCTACTCATTCTGAATGCCTGGAGAAATCCAGATTTGAAGGAAAAAAAGTTTATTATTTTAATAATAAAAAAGGCAATGATTTTGTTTTAGTGTTAATTACTTTTGTCGGTCCAACGAATCCATTTTTGAGCTTAAATTTCTAAATCATTTATGACTCTAAATTATTCCGTAATTATGAAATTATAATCAATGGATTTGAGGTTAATTTCTGGGTTATTTGGATTGGAAATTTTAAACTCTATGAGAGCAACGATATTTAAATATTGTTTAGAGTTACTAAGGACTTTACTTTTGGTTATTGAGTCGAAGTTCCAAGCACTTTTTGAGATGCTTTATCTCTTTAAAAAAAATTTAGAGTGTACTCTTGATCAAATACTGAAACTAATAATATTAATTTTAATCATTAATATTTTTTTAATAAAAATATTACTATTGAGATTATTAGTTGGACAGTATTTTGCCAAAAATCGGTATGTTTAGTTTTTTAAACTGATTTTTTCATTCCAAAATCTATTAAAATAATAAAAAATAGGGTAAACTACACCAGTGACCACCCAACTATTTGGAGATATCTATTTTGACCACCCAATTAAAGAACTCGTCAATCAAGTATCCAAATTTTGAAATCCTACCTATTTTGGTCACTGCCGTTAAAATTTTGAGGGAAAAGTTAACAGGGATTTGAACCCATGCCCTCTTGCTTTGAACCCATGCCCTTTTGCTTGTAAAGTAAAGGGCTGAATCACTGAGCCAATGCAATATCTGTGATATAAAACCCGAAAATACAGTATTAAATGGTTATATCTTAGTATTTGAATTACCCTGATAAAGACCAACCGTTTAAACCGATTAATATTTAAATAAAAATATTAAATATTTAGATTTTAATCATTTGAATAAATTAAAATCTAAATATTCGAATAAAAATATTTAGATTTTAATTATTTGAATATTTGAATTTTTTTGTTTAAATATTTTTATATTTTTTGTTCGAATAATTAAAATCTAAATATTTTTATTCTAATATTTTTAATTCAAATATTCGAATATTCATAATTTTTATTTGAATATTTAAAATATAAATATTTTTATTCGAATATTTATTAATTTTTAACTAATATTTTTATTTATATATTTAATATTATTCGAATATTTAATATATATATTTCAAATATTTAATTATTTTGATTTATTTATTAAATGTTTTATTATTTTAATTCAAATATTTAATGTTTTAATTTAAATATTAATTGACTTGAAATTTTATTATTCTAGGCTTTTACTAAAACTTGATCACTTAATAATACATGTGAATATACTATGACATGAAAACTAACTTGGCTCAGTGGTTCACTCGTTGATTGATGTTTGTTATGCTTAAAGTTGTGGGTTCAAATCCCATGTAAAAAAAAATTGTATTTTATTTCTTCTACTAATCATTCACCAATCCGATGGTGACACGTGTCATCAATCGATTGGATGATTAATTTTATTTATTAATTTAAAATTAGGATTAAATTAAAAAAATAAATAAATTAGAGGGATTAAATGTGTAATTTTACCGATTTTAATTAACAGCCACGTCACTGCTGTTAACTTTTCCGTCAGAATTTTAACGGCAGTGGCCAAAATAGGTAGGGTTTCAAAGTTTGGGTACCTGATTAACAAGTTCTTTAGCTGGGTGGTCAAAATAGGTATCCCCAAATAGTTGGGTGGTCACTGGTGTAGTTTACCCTAAAAAATATTTAATTTAAAATTGAATGTAAAAATTTTATTTTTTCTCAAAGTAGATTCGGTTTTAGAAAAATTATTATTTTTTCGTTTTTACTAAACCTTAGATTAAAATTAAACCACAGTTTTGTAAAAGCTAAAAAAACTGTTTTTTCAAAATGAAGATTTGAAAAGCTAGTTTTGGAAGAAAAGATAAATTTTTTACGTTGAAAAGTTTTTTAAAATTAAAAGTTTTTTATTATTTTAACAGATTTTACGTGAAAAAATCGGTTTGAAAAGCTAAAATCAATACATATATATAAGGTCTTAGACTCTTAGGTTGATGACCTTGGCCAGAAATTTTTATTTTTACTGACTTTGTGCTTTAAACTTTACATTTTAGTTCCTTATTCATCATGCATAAACCTTCCTCGTAAGTATGAACTATTTAATTTTAATGATTAAAGAGATAATTATTGTTTTAAAGGTTGTAAGTTTGAGCACTAATAATATTAATATAATAATTGAGCGATTAATATCTAATATTTTAAAATCGTTTTATTGTAGTCACTGTTCTCGAATAATTAAATAAATAAACTTTAGTGTTCACAATTTGAGGAAATCTAATTTTCTATACATTTTCATTTGGATTAGGCTTGGAAAAGCTTCGTTTAGCTTAAAATTTTAAACTAAAGCTTGATTCTTGGTTCAGCTCAATGTCGAAAACAAGAAAAGAGTGTTAAAAAATTAGATTATTTTAAATAATTTTAAAAGCACTAAATATGTTCGTGAGTTTTTAAGTTTGAGTCTGAATGGAATCAATTTAGCTTGTTAAGTTTTTTAATCGGGCTAAACTTGAATCAAATTTACTCAATTCTAACTTTAGCGGAGTTAAATTCGAATAGCTTAGAAGCTGATTATACTCATAATTTTATCACAATTATGTTCAACAAGATATCAACCAAAATGCATGAAATCATAACATAAATAAAGTTTTTATAATTATTGTGAATTTTAATGAGCTGAAAGAGCGATCGATTAAGCGTAGATGTGGTAAACGAGTAGTTTCGGTTTGGTTCATTTCGATTTTGTTTGTATTCAATTTAGATTTGGTTTGGGTCTGCTTCGGGTTTTAATTCAGTTATATGATAATTTAGGTCGGTTTGGGTATTAGATTTGTGATTCGGGTCATTTCGGATCGATTTTTTTTGGGTCGTTTCAATATTAGATCAGATGTTTTTGAGTCGGGTTCATATCGGATCGAATGTTTTCGAGTTGAGTCCATATCAGGTCATTCAGATCTATTCGGATCAATCTTTAAATTTTCAAGTTAATTTGGCTTGAGTTGGACTTTATTTGAATATAATCGTGTATATTATATATAATTAATCATATATTCTTGTAAAAATATACCTTTTTATTTGTTTTTAGTAAAAAAATATGTTTTTATTTATAAAAACCATCATCGAACATGTCTTTTTATTTGATAATATTATCATTTAAGTTTAATTCCATTAGTTTAATGTTTTGAAATCAACCATTATTGGTATCAATCATTTAAACTAAATTTAACGAATCACGAGTCAATCTTATAACTATATTTTTAATTTCATATTCGATGATGGTTTTTAATTTCATTTGAGTAGTTGAGTTTAGATACTTGATTTTATCTATAACTAAATATCACTTTTGAACGAGAATTATTTATTTAAGACTTATTTTTATGTTATCGGGTGCATTTTCCATCTTCAAATTAATTGTGTTATTTTCTTGTATGGATATTTTCAAATGCAAACACCATTTACATCGTGGATTACTAGTCTTTAGTGTTTACTACGAGCAGATGAATCAAAATGGAGGTCCAGCTCTGATTGTGACTTATTGATAAAAAATAAATTAATTTTTAAAGAATAAAATATGATATTGAATATTAAATTATTATCCGATATAATGACTAACTAGTATTATCATAATACAAAAAGATAATAAAACATATATTATTATTATTATTTATCATATGATTAAAAAATAAACAATAGTAAAAATAAATTATTCATTTACTTTACTTTAATTATCGGGTTAAAATCAGATTGATGTTCAGTTTTGATCAAGTTAATTTCAGGTTGCTTTCGGTTCAGGTAAAAATTGGTTCGAGTCAAATAGGTTATGGGTCTATATCAGTTCTTCTAGAATTTGGATTGATTTCGGTTTCGGTTTCAGTTTGGGTTTCGGGTCACGTTAGGATCATCTTGTTCAGATTCAATCGCGTCTCGATTCGGGTAAATTGGTTCGATTTTTGATTCTCGGATCAAGTTTGCTAGGTCTAGTTAAACGTGAGTAAAATTTGATGCAAAAAATCAAATAACTTGACTTGACTCGAGACAAAAATACTCGACTTGTTTGGAATTTATTCGAAATAAGCTTGACTCGACTTGAATTTTTTTAAAATAAAATTCGAGTTATAAAATGAAAATTCAAATAACTTAAATAACTTAAAATACCCTTAAGTAGGGTATCGAAACACCCTGTATCGAGACCCACCCAAAGAGGGTATCGAAACACACAGGTATCGATACCAGTATCGATACCTCTTAACCTAAGTCAAAGCCAACAAAAAGGAAAAACTCGTTTCGATACAGGTATCGATACAAAAAGTTTCTAGAATCTTAGGTATCGAAACATGGTTCTATACCCCTAAACAACAAGCCCAAATGCTCTATGATGGTCTAGCATGTTTGCCTATCACATGGCATAAATGAGATATATATTATCGCACACAGCATATACAAATCAATCAAAACACACAAGGTAGTGAGGCCCGCATCCACACAGCATCAGGATCCTACACTACGAGTAGGGCCCGCGTCTATACAGCATCGGGATCCCATACTCAAGGATGAGGCCTACGTCCATACAATATCGGGATCCTACATCCAGGATTGAGGCCCGCATCCACACAGCATCAGGATCCTCAAAATCCCATACTCAGAATATCACATCGAGTATCTTCGAATGAGGCCCGCGTCCACACAGCATCGGGATCCTACACTCGGGATAGTCGTCAAATCATCATTCAGAATGTTACATTGGATGGTCTTCGACGTGTCGTAACACTTATGGATATTCAGATTTCCAACTCAAAGGACTCAAACTACACAAACGATCCACCTAGGATCTATCATAACAAGACATATTAATCTTTATAATACTTAAGTCTTTCGGGATTATGATTATCAATCTTAGTTTGACAGCTCATTTCATAGCTTTTAGATTAAGGTAATTTATTTATTAAGATCACCGAGCCCCAAAACTCTACTCAACTTAGCCAAAAACACAGGGGTATCGATACCCTTAAGTAGGGTATCGAAACACCTTGTATCGATACCCTCTTTGTATCGATACCCACCCAAAGAGGGTATCGAAACACACAGGTATCGATACCTTTTGACCCAAGTCAAAGCCAACAAAAAGGAAGAACCCGTTTCGGTACAGGTATCGATACAAAAAGTTTATGGAATCCTAGGTATCGAAACATGGTTCTATACCCCTGAACAACAAGCCCAAATGCTCTAATTGGTATCGATACCGGTTGTCCGAGCATCGGTACCCCCTGCATTAAGGACGGGTCTGCACTTAGAAATTTTAGAGTTTCACCCCCAAACCTCACCTATACGACTCCAAAGTTTTCTTACTCATTTCTAAGTGTGTTTAGGATGTTTTAACATCAATTTCCCACCATTAAACATATAAACTCGGATTTCACCATTAATGACCCATTTCAAGCAAACCAAGCAAGACAACACACATACATGTTTTCTCTATATGCTATACACTCTACCATGGATGGATGATGAAGAAAGAGTTGGGAGTACCAACCTTAGCAAGCAACAACAACAAACTCGAGCTCCTCTTCCACATAAGCTTTCACCTTCACAAGCTTGAAGATGACACACAAGCCTCTTTCTCTACAAGAGAAAGATAAAGAACGGATTAGACTCACCTTGGGATGATTCTTGAGCTTTAAAATACAAAAAAGACTCAGATTTTAAGCTCTTAAAACCCAATCCCAAGCTCCCCCTAAACCCCTCACTTAAACCCTCATCTACACCAAACTAACTATCTTTACCTCTTTTTATAGATCTCCATAAGACATAGAACTTACTCTTCACCTTAAAAACGTGATTCTTAATCAAGAAAAACAAGATTGCACCTTTACACTCAGCTTGTTTGAGAGGAAAAGATGAAGAAGATGAGAAAGACAAAGGGTGACTTCACCCACTGATTCTTCTGCCAAACATAACACCCCCTCTATCCTCTCTTTCATTTCCTCTTGGCATTTACAAAAATGCCCTTAATATACCACTTAGAAACCCAACACAACAAGACCCAACAAGGCCCAACACTAACCCGAGGCCCGAAACCACAATGCCTAAGGTCCAAAACCAAAGCACGAACTCTCGGGTCAACCCGACATACAAAATCGAAAATTCGGGTCATTATAACTCTCCCCTCCTTAAAGAAAATTTCATCCTCGAAATTTACCTATCATGAAGAGATGAGGATACTAAGCTCTTATGTCCTTCTCCGGCTCCCATGTGGCCTCTTCGATCCCATGGTTCCTCTATAACACTTTTACCACGGGTATGCACTTGTTCCTAAGCTCCTTGACTCCTCTATCCATGATTCCGATGGGCCTTTCCTTGTAAGTCAAATCCGTATTGACTTCGATTTCCTCAAGTTGGACCACATGTGAGGAATCAGAATGGTAACGTCTCAACATAGACACGTGGAACACATCGTGTATACGTGCCAACTCTAGAGTAGAGCTAACCTGTAAGCTACCGGTCCAACCCCCTAAAGCACCTCATATGGCCCGATAAACCTTGGGCTCAACTTTCCCTTCTGGCCAAACTGGATGATACCCTTCGATGGAGATACCTTGAGAAACACCTTCTCATCAAGCTTATACTCGATGTGCTTACGCTTCTTATCCGCATAAGCTTTCTGTCTGTCAAAAGCTGCTTGTAACCTCTCCTTGATGATCTGAACTTTCTCCTCAGTTTCCTTAACAAGTTTTGAACCCGCTATCTTCCTCTCATTGAGCTCTGTCCAACACAAAGGTGTCCTACACCTGCGCCCGTACAAAGCCTCAAAAGGAGCTATCCTGATGCTCGACTGATAACTGTTGTTGTAAGCGAACTCTACCAACGGTAACTGCTCCTCTCAACTACGAGCAAAGTCTACCGCACAACACCGAAGCATATCCTCCAAGATCTGGATAACTCTCTCAATCTGTCCGTCGGTCTGAGAATGAAAAGCTGTACTAAAGTGCAACTTGGTGTCTAGAGCCTCGTGGATAGACCTCCACAACCTCGCTGTGAACCTCGGATCCCTATCCGATATGATCGATTAAGGTACACCATGCAACCTCACGATCTCTTTGATGTACAACTGAGCCAACTTTTCCAAACTGAAGTCCATCCTCACAGGTAAGAAGTGAGCTGACTTGGTCAACCGGTCAACTATGACCCATATAGCATCATGCTTCCTCAACGTCATCGGTAACCCGGTGACAAAGTCCATGGTCACACAATCCCACTTCCACTGTAGAATCTGGATAGGCTAAAGCAAACCTAAAGAAACCTGATGTTCCGCTTTAACTTGCTGACATGCCAAACACCTTGTCACAAACTCTGACATATCTCTCTTCATGCACGACCACCAAAAGAAAGGACGAAGATCCTAGTACATCTTGTTACTACCCGGATGAACAGAAAACGGAATACGGTGAGCTTCCCTCAAGATACGATCCCTTAGATCCTCCAAGGCGGGTACACACAACCGACTCTGAAAGTACAAGAAACCACCATCTCTTACTTCAAAGTCTGACGATTCACCTCTCTGAACAGCCTCTAACTGAGCTACCAACTCCTCGTCTAACACCTGTGCTCTCTTTATCTCCTAAACAAGCGTGGGCTCCACACACAACTCAGCCAAAAGACCTCCGTCATCGGTCATCCTCAATCGAGCAATTAAATCTCTCAAGTTCGACATGGACTTCCTACTCAAAGCATCGGAGACCATATTCGCCTTGCCCGGATGATACTCTATGACACAGTCATAGTCCTTTAACAACTCTATCCACCGACGTTGTCTCAGATTCAACTCTCTCTGGGTAAGTAGATACTTCAAACTCTTATGGTCGGTGTAGATGTAACATTTCTTCCCATAGAGATAATGCCTCTAAATATTCAAAGCGAAGATAACTGCTGCAAGCTCAAGATCATGTGTAGGATAGTTCCTCTCATGGGGTTTCAACTGCCTCAAGGCGTAAGCAACCACTTTACCCTCTTGCATGAGCACACAACCTAACCCATTCAAGAAAACATCACTATACACCACATAATCCTTTCTAGGTTCCGGTTGCGCCAAGACCGGTGCCTCTGTCAGATAAGTTTTCAACTGCTCAAAACTCTATTGTCTTTTCTCGTTCCATACAAACGGAACTCCCTTCTGAAGCAACTTGGTCAAAGGCGCCGCTATGGTCGAAAAACCCTTAACGAACCTCCTATAGTATCCGGCAAGTCCAAGAAAGCTACGAACTTCCGATACATTCCTCGGTGGTTTCCAATCCACCACAACTTGTATCTTCTAAGGATCTACTTGGATACTATCCGCTGCAACTATGTGGCCAAGGAACGCCACCTCAGACAACCAAAACTCGCACTTACTGAACTTGGCGTACAAACGCCTATCCCTCAACACCTGAAGAACCACTCTTAGGTGATAATCATGCTCCTCCTTTGAGCGTGAATACACCAAGATGTCATCGATGAACACAACTACAAATTGGTCTAAATACGGCTAAAAGATCCGGTTCATCAAGTCCATAAAAGTTGTGGGTGCATTCGTGAGCCCAAACGACATCACTAGAAACTCATAGTGTCGTACCGCGTCCTAAAAGCGGTCTTCTGGACATCCTCATCCACCACCTTTAACTGATAGTACCCTGACCTCAAGTCTATCTTAGAAAACACACGGGCACCCCTTAACTGATCAAAGAGATCATCGATCCTAGGCAAAGGATAATGATTCTTGATTGTGACCTTATTGTGTTGACGGTAGTTGATGCATATCCTCATCGATCCGTCCTTCTTCTTAACAAACAAAATCGGTGCTCCCTACAATGACACACTCGGTCTAATAAAACCTCTCTTAAGCAACTCCTGGATCTGTTGCTTTAACTCTCTCATCTCTGTTGGTGCTATACGATATGATGCTATGGACACCAGTGTTATACCAGGCAATACCCTTATCCGGAACTCGAACTCACGATCAGGAGGTAAACCAGGCAACTCCTTCAGAAACACATCGGGATACTCACAAACTGTCCTCAAGCTCTCCAACACCGGACTCTCAACGCTCACATCCACCACACTAGCTAAGAAAGCCTCACAACCCTGTTGGATTAAACTCTGAGTTGTCAACGCTGACACCACATTTGGTAAACACGGGTTTCTTTCACCCCTCACAACCAACTTAGAACCATCTGCCACTCTGAGTTTCAAACTCTTAGATCTGTACCCCAAACTTGCATCATGTTCAAACAACCAATCCATCCCTAGGGTTGCGTCGAACTCCTGAAACGGCAAGACCATAAGATCGGCCGAGAAGATAGATCCTTGCACCTCGATCGGACACCTCCGGTACATCTTATCCACCAACACATCCAACCCCAAAGGGCTTGTCACACGAACCCCTATCTCAAGATCCTCCGCTGGTAACCCCCACTGCTGAGATATCCCACTACGGATATACGAATGGGTAGACCCCGAGTCCACAAAAGCAACTATAGGTACAGAAAACAAACTAAACATACCTGCGATCACGTCAGTAGCAGCACAGTCCTCCTGTGCCCTCACAGCATACTGTCTTGCGGGTGCTCTAGCAGTAGACTGAAAGGTGCCTCCTGATGCGTGGCTAGCTCCACCACGCGAAAACCCGCGACCCCTCTGAGCCTGAAACACAGTCCTCTGAGCCTGACCAGGTGGTGGCGTCACAACCTCAGGGCAATCCCTCACAAAGTGCTCCGAAGACCCATACTGAAAGCAAACTCTAGCATTGCCCCAACATGGTCCTTGATGGTTCCGGCCACACTGGTTACAAACCTGAAAACTGACACTTCTCTGTAAACTCTCAGGACCCCCAACAGAAGAAGACACAGACTGTCTCCTACGTCCCACTGACTCTAACCTCTGGTTTGACCTCGAACTCTGGTTCGATGCTCCTCTGCTCTGGTTCCAACGGTTCCTACTCCTATCAGAGTGAGACTGAGAGTTACCCGCACGACTCTAACTGGCTCCACCGGAGACTCCTTGGCCAACAGACGGCCCATAGGTCAAACCCTGAACCTACTCAAGGGACTTAGCACTGACAGCTAACTCAGAAAACACTGTAGGCGGTCTAGCAGTAAGATAAGTCTGGATCTCCTTTCTCAGACCTCTCAAGAACCTCTTGCATCTCATCTTCTCCATAGCGACAAGCTCCGGGGCATACCGACTCAATTGAAGGAACTCTTGCTTATAAGCGAAGACAGAACAGTTTCCCTGAACCAGATGGGTAAACCGCTCCTTCAAGGTGTCGATGTGAGTCTCGCCCATATACTTGCTCTCGAACTCCTCAAGAAAGTCCTTCCACTTAAAAAGATGGGGTACCAACCCTGCTCAACAGTCTTTCACCACTCTCTCGCGTTGCCCTTGAGAAGATACAACACACACGATAGCTTATCCTCTGACCTCAGCCTCATCTGTCTCATGATCCACCTTGTGTCGTGCAACCAATGATCTGCCTGTACGGGATTATCCTGTCCCGTGCCAAAGAAGTCAACAACACCCTGTCTCTGCACCCTCTCAACCGTTGCCTTACGAGGCGTAGATGACGGCCTCGGTATAGCTCTCACTATCCTGCGCAGAGTACGGTTCAACTGAGCAAAGTAGTTGGCCCCTTGACCAACTGCGTCATCCGATGACACCTCCTCATCGGGCTCATACTCATAGTCGGAGTCTCCTCCTCGAGAACCCTGACTCTCCTCTTGATCTCTAACGCGTCTAGGCATGCTTAGCAACCTCTGCACAACAACCACAAACATGATTACACCATCGAAATTTCATCTTTAAAAGAAGTAATATATCGACTCTTGGGCAAGTACTAGTCTAACACCTATATAACATACTAGACTCCCCCGGGGACTCTTAGAACCGACTCAACCTGGGCTCTGATACCACTAAATGTAACACCCGACCCGGATGTCACATTAAGCCTCTAGCCCAAAACCCGTATTTTAAAATTTCCTTTAAAAGTCCAATAATGAAAATCGTATAAGGTCCAAAACCAATTTCATAGTCCATTTAAATTAAAACAAACCCAAAATAATTCAAAGTAAATCAGAGATCCAAAATATATTACAGACCATTTAAAAACATTTGACCCAATAAAAATAATAGAGTTATAATACATATAGGGTTCAACATAGTACTAAGCCCACTACATCTAATAAATGTACTTTGTCAACACGGTTGATGCTGAAAATCCAAACCTTGATGGTGCTCCACGATACCCGCTTCACCTAACCTACGCACGAAAACAGATTTCGAACGCTGAGCCACACAAGCTCATTAGATACGCCAAACTCGTCCAACATCATGCATATCAAAGCAGTAAAGCATGGCATATAAATCACATGCATGGTATGATGGTCTAACATGCTTGCCTATCACATGACATAAATGAGATGTATATTATCGCACACAACATATACAAATCAATCAAAACACATAAGGTAGTGAGGCTCGTGTCCACACAACATCGGGATCCTACACTACGAGTAGGGCCCGCATCCACACAGCATCGGGATCCCATACTCAAGGATGAGGCCCACGTCCACACAGCATCGGGATCCTACATTCGGGATTGAGGCCCGTGTCCACACAATATCGGGATCCTCTAAATCCCATACTTAAAATATCACATCGAGTATCTTCGAATGAGACCCGCATCCACACAGCATCAGGATCCTACACTCGAGATAGTCATTAAATCATCATAAAAAATGTTATATCGAATGGTCTTCGACGTGTTGCAACACTTATGGATATCCGGATTTCCAACTCATAGGACTCAAACCACACAAACGATCCACCTGGGATCTATCACAACAAGATATATTAATCCTTATCATACTTAAGTCTTTCGGGGTTATGATTATCAATCTTAGTTCGACAACTCATTTCATAGCTTTTAGATTAAGGTAATTTATTTATTAAGATCACCGAGCCCCAAAACTCTACTCAGCTTAGCCAAAAACACAGGGTATCGATACCCTTAAGTAGGGTATCGAAACACCCTGTATCGAGACCCACCCAAAGAGGGTATCGAAACACACAGGTATCGATACCAGTATCGATACCTCTTAACCTAAGTCAAAGCCAACAAAAAGGAAAAACTCGTTTCGATACAGGTATCGATACAAAAAGTTTCTAGAATCTTAGGTATCGAAACATGGTTCTATACCCCTAAACAACAAGCTCAAATGCTCTATGATGGTCTAGCATGTTTGCCTATCACATGGCATAAATGAGATATATATTATCGCACACAGCATATACAAATCAATCAAAACACACAAGGTAGTGAGGCCCGCATCCACACAGCATCAGGATCCTACACTACGAGTAGGGCCCGCGTCTATACAGCATCGGGATCCCATACTCAAGGATGAGGCCTACGTCCATACAATATCGGGATCCTACATCCAGGATTGAGGCCCGCATCCACACAGCATCAGGATCCTCAAAATCCCATACTCAGAATATCACATCGAGTATCTTCGAATAAGGCCCGCGTCCACACAGCATCGGGATCCTACACTCGGGATAGTCGTCAAATCATCATTCGGAATGTTACATTGGATGGTCTTCGACGTGTCGTAACACTTATGGATATTCAGATTTCCAACTCAAAGGACTCAAACTATACAAACGATCCACCTAGGATCTATCATAACAAGACATATTAATCTTTATAATACTTAAGTCTTTCGGGATTATGATTATCAATCTTAGTTTGACAGCTCATTTCATAGCTTTTAGATTAAGATAATTTATTTATTAAGATCACCGAGCCCCAAAACTCTACTCAACTTAGCCAAAAACACAGGGGTATCGATACCCTTAAGTAGGGTATCGAAACACCTTGTATCGATACCCACCCAAAGAGGGTATCGAAACACACAGGTATCGATACCTTTTGACCCAAGTCAAAGCCAACAAAAAGGAAGAACCCGTTTCGGTAAAGGTATCGATACAAAAAGTTTATGGAATCCTAGGTATCGAAACATGGTTCTATACCCCTGAACAACAAGCCCAAATACTCTAATGGGTATCGGTACCGGTTGTCTGAGTATCGGTACCCCCTGTATTAAGGACGGGTCTGCACTTAGAAATTTTAGAGTTTCACCCCCAAACCTCACCTAAACGACTCCAAAGTTTTCTTACTCATTTCTAAGTGTGTTTAGGATGTTTTAACATCAATTTCCCACCATTAAACATATAAACTCGGATTTCACCATTAATGACCCATTTCAAGCAAACCAAGCAAGACAACACACATACATTTTTTCTCTATATGCTATGCACTCTACCATGGATGGATGATGAAGAAAGAGTTGGGAGTACCAACCTTAGCAAGCAACAACAACAAACTCGAGCTCCTCTTCCACACAAGCTTTCACCTTCACAAGCTTGAAGATGACACACAAGCCTCTTTCTCTACAAGAAAAAGATAAAGAACTGATTAGACTCACCTTAGGATGATTCTTGAGCTTTAAAATACAAAAAAAACTCAGATTTTAAGCTCTTAAAACCCTATCCCGAGCTCCCCCTAAACCCCTCACTTAAACCCTCATCTACACCAAACTAACTCATCTTTACCTTTTTTTATAGATCTCCACAAGACATAGAACTTACCCTTCATCTTAAAAACGTAATTCTTAACCAAGAACAATAAGATTGCACCTTTACACTCAGCTTGTTTGAGAGGAAAAGATGAAGAAGATGAGAAAGACAAAGGGTGACTTCACCCACTGATTCCTCTGCCAAATATAACACCCCCTCTATCCTCTCTTTCATTTCCTCTTGGCATTTACAAAAATGCCCTTAACATACCACTTAGAAACCCAACACAACAAGACCCATCAAGGCTCAACACTAACCCGAGGCCCGAAACCACAAAGCCCGAGGTCCAAAACCAAAGTCCAAACTCTCGAGTCAACCCAATACGCAAAACTGAGAATTCGGGTCGTTACATAATCTTAACAAATCAAAGCTAAAAGAATATTAAAAGATTCACGAATAAAGTCTATTTTTATTTTTTATTTTTATAAAAAACAAATACGAAGAAAACATTTTTGGTTCTAAAATTAGAAAATAGATTTTTGAAAATAAAAATATATTAAAAATAAAAAAATATATATAAATTTAAAAAAGATAAAGAAATGCTTTTATTGAAAATATTTTAGAAAAGTAAAAAAAATGAAAATAAAGTTTTTTTAATTTTAAATTAGGTTCGAATTGTTTTAAAGTCATTTTTAAAAATTTTGGTTTATTTACTCATATTTATTATTACAATAATAATGTTTTAATTATATAATACTTATTTTTATTTTTATTTTGAAAAGCTAGATATCAAACACATTTTTATTTTATTATTTTTAAAAATCAATTTTCATCCCTATTAACTAGGGCTGTTAACTATTCGATTAAAATTAAATTAATTAACCAAAATTTTAATTAATTATACGAGATCGATTAACGATTAGTTTATTTAAAAAGTTTAATTATCTGTTAATTCAGTGTAAAACTCGTTAGTTAATCGAATTAAATATAATATATATTAAATATATATTAACTTTTTTTTTAAAAAAATCTAATCAAATAAAAATTAACCGAATATATTAACTATAAATTTAAGTGTTTCATATTTTTTTATTAATTAAAAATTAACCACACAAAATTTGGTTTGGTTAAAATTTTTAAAAGTTTAGCTTAGTTAACGATTAAAGTGTTAAATTTTTTGGTTAATAATATATACTTAATTTGATTTGGTCGATTAATCGAATTAACGGATTGAAGACCCTACTATTAACCAAATATGTTTTCTAATTTTTGAAAAAAAAATATTTTTAAAACATGATAAAGTTCCTTGGTAAAAGATACTTTGATTTTCTTTTATACTCTTAAGCAGTTTATAATTGCTTGAATGACCATCCCAGATATGCTTCCATAAAAGATAAGTTATTGAGACTAAGGTGTGTTGTTGAAGAGAAATGTGTGCTTATTCTGTAATGGTCTGAAAATTCATACCCAACATGTGTTTACTCAGAAAAAATAATAGAAATTGGAAAGAAGAGGTTTCATAGATGGTAAATAACTTTCAAGGGAAAGTTCTTACTTGTCATGATCCTTAAGTTAGTATGGTGTAATTTTCTATATCGTATCTGGGTAGAAAAGAATAATAAAATCTTCAAACATTGAAAGTTAGCTCTCAATGAGATTATAATACTGTTAGATTTGATGCGAGTGTTAAACTGAGTGGATAAGAGAATAGATCGTAAGGATGTTATTAATATTAAATTTTGTATATCTGAGAAATCTAATAGTAGTTTAAATATCTTCTGATAATATAACTTATAGTAACTCATTTTTTAACTTAATATATACGACATTCATAAGAAAAACTTTTATTTTTGGGTAAGTATAAGATGAATGTTTTAGCATTGATTGTAAAATTTGTTTGAAAATCAAATTATGGTCGTACTTGACTCAACAAAATTAATATTTGACATAGGTAAAATAATTTTGGTTACAACCATAAAAAATTTCATATACTTGCTTAAATTGGATAAAACTTAGATAAATATTTTGTTTAATCAAATCCGAGCCCAATTAAACTAAAATTTTATTTTATTTTATTGTAGGTAATTATTTGATACATTACTGTTGAAACTTTTATACACGAACTTCAAAAAGCTGTCACATGTCTTTTTTAGATGTTTTAAACCCTAATTTAAAATATTAAATCATAAAATTTATTTTTAATTTTAAACCTTAAAACCTATCAGTACATAAAATATTCTCTTTTATCATTTTAAAAAATATTTTGAATTAGATGATCAATAATCTAAATCCGATTCATATTATTAGAAAAGTGTGCAAAACCCTAAACTTACACATAATTAGGTCAAATATGCTAAAAGAGAACTAAAACCCCATCTAAAATGTTGTGGTTAGCTCATCTAGCTGCCATTTATCGTCGAAACATGTTGAATTTTTTTTTTTTTTTTAAGAACGAAACATGATGAATTTGACCATGGAATATAGGTCACCTTGGGCCTTGGGGGCCTACCAATGTGCTTGACAACCTTATGGTACATACAAAATACGTTGTGTTTGGGATAAGACGTAAAAAGTTGAATCGACCTGAAAACCGCCTGTTTGAGTTAAAATTTGGTTTGACCCGAGGATATAATAACTCGAACCTTATCTATATCTGACTGTTGTTGATCCAAACCCGAGTTGGACCTGTTACTGTAGTAACCGAACGCGAACTGTATCCGACCGAGAATGACCTGGACCTGATTTCAACATGTTACTATAGACCTGAAACCCGACCTGTATCCGACTGAAATGAACCCGAACCCGAATCTGACCTGGAAAATAACCGGTATTACCCGACTGAATCGACCTGAGACCTGATTTTACCCAACCTGTTTTGAACCCGACCTGATAAATGACCCGACTTGTTTTATACCCGACCTGTTATTGACCTGATCTAATATTAACAAAACTTAATATTTACATGACATATAATTAAATATATTATAATTTGATAAATTTAAAATATTGATAAATATAATTAGGTTTAAAAAATAAAATTAGACATTAGAATTAATTTAAGATTAATATTTAAATATAGTATTACATATTTAATTAAATTAATTTATTTACTATTTTATTTAGTTTTAATGTATTTAATTTTAATTATAATTTTAAATTAAATACATACATTATATTAATAATATACATACATTAACTCATAAACAAATTAAATATATATATATCAATATACATTTAAGTATATATAATATATATTATATATTAAAGTATATATAATATATATTATAAATATATTATAAATATATTATATATTACATATAATACATTAATAAATAAAATATAATATATATTATATATTAAAGTATATTATATATTATTAAATTATATTATATACACAGTATATATTAATGTATATTATTAATATATTAATATATACATCTAATATATATTATATACACATATATAAGTATATATATTAATATATATATTATATATACATATAAATATCATAATATATATATATATATATTTATTAAGTACTTCAAGTAAAACTTGACTTTTTGAAGTAAATTTAAAATTAAAATTTTGAGGGAAATGTTTTGATTTTAGGGGATTTGATTTTATTGTGTTGGGGGAGGGGGATTTTTTTTTTGATTTTGATTTTGGGAAGGGTTTTTTGATTTTAATCAGTGGGTGGGGAATTTTTTGGTTTAAGATTTGGGGGAGGGGGCGAGGGAATTAGGGGGATTTGAGAGGAATATTGATTTTAGGGGTATAATATATATTTTATAATATATTATAATACATATTATATTATATACTATAAGCATACATATATATATATAATATGTTATATAATATATATGTATGTATATATATGTAATATATTATATGTATAATACATATCACATATGTATATTATATATATTTATATATATAGTATATGTATAATATATATTATATACATATATATACATTAAAAATAAATATATATATATGATATATAATGTATATATGTATAATACATATACATATAACATACATATATAATACATATAGATATAACATTACATATTTACATTATTAACATACATATATATTAATATATATAATACATATACATATAATATATATAATACATGTACTGAACTACTAATACTATATATTAATACATATATTAAAAATTAATATATATGTTAACATGTATGATATATGTATAATATTATATATATATACATATAACATACATATATATAATACATATTACATATAGATTATAGCATACATGATACATATATATTAATATATACATGTACTATATACTAATGTATATATACATATACATAATTTAAAATTACATATTGATATAACATACATATATCATATATATACATATATACATGTACTATATACTAATTACTGTATATAATTATACATATACATATGTTATATATACATAGTATATAATATACATTTACTAATTATTATATATACATATACATATATTGAATTATTGATATATATTAATGTACTATGTATAATACTATTACTACTACTAAATACTAATTTACTATTACTATGTATACATATAACATACATTGATACATATATTATATATATGAATGTTAGAATGTGCTTATGTAGTTATGTATTATGTATAATTAATAATTGTATACATTATAAATATATTATACATATAACATATGTAATTACTTGACATCTAATTATCAATATATTATATAAATATTTATATTAGTTATTAAATTATTAATGTATTATATATAGTGTAATGTATGTCCTATTTTAATATATTATAATTTTATTTTACATATATATATAGTATAATTCATTTATAGTATTATTTCATTTGCAAAAATAGTATTATTTCTTATTCTAGTATTATTTTATTTCCAAAAATAATATTATTTCATATATATTATTACTACATATATAGTATATTTTTTACATATAGTATAAATTCTTTATATAGTATTAATTATATATATACTATTATTCTATTTATAGCATAAATTCTATATATTGTCTAAAATTTATTTTTAATTTTTGAACTATATTAAACTATAGTATAATTATAAATTTATAATGTATTAAAGATAAATTTTTAATACTTTTAATTATTATTAAGTTATAATTTTTATAATTTAGTCCTTATAACTTACAAGTTATTTTTTGAATTGATTATTACTGATTTTTCTAATTTAATTTAATGTTTCTAATTTTTAATTTTTATAATTGAGTCCTTAAAAGTTAATGTTGTTTTTTTAAAATTTCAAAATTTAATCTTTAACTTTATGGTCAAATATTTTTTCATTTTTTTAACGTATTTATACAAAATCAAAATTAATAATTTAAATTACTATAAATATAGAATCAAAATTAATTCAACCTGAAACAAAACTGACTTGAAATGAACCTGACCTGAAACGAACCCAACCAGAAATGGACCTGACCTGAAATGGATCCGACCTGAAACAAACCCGACCTGAAATGGACCCGTACCCGACCCGAATCGATTCAAAACATCAAATCAATCTGTAATGACCTGTATCTGATTTTACCCGACCTGACAGTACCCGACCTGAAACCCACCGAGTAACTGTTTTTATATCCATATTTAGGGATGGTACTTTCATGGAAATGCCGATGGGTGTTTTTTTTAATTGGGTTAATTACTGCGGAGGTCACGTTTTTTGACTCCAACACAAATTTAGTCACCGATTTTAAAAATCAACTAATATAGTCATGTATGTTTTCAGGTTGTAAACTTATGGTCACTCCGACGTTAAACGGTTAACGAAAAGATGATTTGACA
This sequence comes from Abelmoschus esculentus, assembly GCA_035048815.1. Taxonomy (NCBI): domain Eukaryota; kingdom Viridiplantae; phylum Streptophyta; class Magnoliopsida; order Malvales; family Malvaceae; genus Abelmoschus; species Abelmoschus esculentus. The sequence continues at coordinate 17,485,631 of JAUCBN010000018.1, forward strand.
CAATAAAAAAGGATAAATTACATAAATAGTCACTAAATGATTATTTTAATTTTATTTTATCTTAATTTGACGCTCAAAATTTTAAAATTTTATATTTTCACCATAACCATCATATTTATCATCAATCTAATCCCTCTCCTACCTCCCTTTCATGTAATAATAATAAACTCCACTCTCTTTAATGTAAACAAGCGACATCTCAACGATAAATAACTTAGAAAGAAATGGAAATATATGAGAAAATAGCTCAAAACCTTAAAAGATATATTCAACCATGCTTGTTGAGGAGATCAAAGGGGGAGCTATAGAGTTTGGGGAAGAAATGTCCTAAAACATTCCATATAATCGATTCTGTAGTCATGAAAATAATGTAGAAAGAATTTGACTTTGAATCCATTATGTTATTTTTTCATTTCCTTTAATGGAAAAAGTAGAAACCGAAGAAGCATAACTCCTGCTCAGCTATATTATTAAATGTATTGTGTTTTATTTCCTGAATATGAACAGAGAGCATTTCGAGTATTTTTTTTTTACATATTGATCTGATTAAATGTGTATTCTCCATCTTTTCAACAGTTTAATAGCTCACAAATACTAACAATTTATCCAGTCTAATAACTAGAATGAATTCGCAACAACACATCGGTGACACATTCTAGGCTGAAAATTCTGGATCATTTTTGCTGTGAAACAAAAATAACCATTGTTTACTTCTTTTTAGTTAAATCCGACCCTCTTTTGAGTCTCCTTGGAGCACATAATTTTTACCTATGATGATTAGTTTCGAAAATAGACTTTAAGCACTAAAATTCATTAGTTCCCAGCAAAGCCAATGTAGCTTGTATTTCCTCAGACTTGCCATGCATATATCAACCAAACTACTTGCAAGAAACACACACCCATCAAAACTCACCTTCACGTTCACCACATACCCGTGAACCCCTTTCAAAATTCTCATACCCAAGCCATATCAAAGCACCACAAGCTTTCAATGCATTAGGAACTACAAAATTATCTCGCAAAAACTCATTTTCTTGCATCTCAGAAAATCTTGTTAAAGCCTCTTAATTTAAGCCAATTCTACATTTCAGTCTTATGTGTTAGAATATAAGTAGTCAATCCAAGAAAATAATAATAAAATAAAACAATTTAAATTATTATTATTTAAACGAACAAAATAAAACCCAAAAGATAGAAAATAAAATAGATAAAATTTTAGATCAAACCTATTTTGGAAACGATAAATTGGAATCGTATTGAGGCCTGCCCAATCGCAGTTTCCTTAAGACATATTTTCTGTCACTCCGATGATGTTGAGTTTATTGGTAGTCTGTCTCCCAAGATACAATAACAAGAGGAATTCCAAAAATAGTACGGTTGCTGAGTTCACGAACCGTTCTTGCCTTTGCCAATCACCAGAAGAAAAAGTAGGAGAGAAAATGTTTTGAGAGATGTGAGATGTTTTTAAAACTTAGGAATCAATCTCATATTTATAGTAGAAATTAGTGTAACAGTGAGCAATTTTAAATGAATTAAAATTTGAATCTTAAGGGATAATGTTAATTATCTAGAGTTTAAAATTAAATTAAATTCAAATTTAAACTAACAATAGTCATTATATCTTCCCATTATCTAAAAATATCCTTAGTAGTTATAACTGGAAACAAACTCTTTTTTGGATATTTAAAAATAAAATAAATTAAGGAAAATTATTCACAACGCATAAAATATACGCAAGCCCACAAAGGACTCGACCGGTCTGGATATTTGTATAACTCACGTCATGCACACCAAGCAAAAGTTAAGTCATTTAATAACAATTATATAGGTAAGTGTATATAAACACTTCCCACTTCATTTATCCCATCAATATGGGATAATAAGGTTTCTCATTCCTTACTTTATTTCAACCTTCTTACTCTGAGCATCGATTTCTTATTCACCACTCAATAATTTTGAGTATATGAGCTACCGTTGTAAAGATCTCGCGGAGTAGAATAAGAATCAATAATATCCTTATTCGAATCCTCATCTTTGCACTTCCAAAAAAATGCTTCAAAGATGGTCATTTGCTCACTATTTTCTAATAATTCCCCACATGAATGAAATTGATGTTTTTATCAAAACATTTTGGCACAATGTGGTGATAGGCTCTACGATTGATAGATGCATATGATAGGTAGGTGTCCACCTTTGAACCTTCCCTTGTGAAAGTATATTTACTTTATTAGCTAATCAATAGACGCGATGTCCTTGAACTATCACCCGTTGGCGTAAATAATGACATACTTCACACACCTATTTCTCTGACAAAAGATACAACTCTCATGGTTATGCCTTGTCGCGACCGTTTTAAAACTGAAACACGAAAAATAGCCCGGTGAATGAATTTTAAAAAAATCGAGTTTTATTGCTTTTTAATTATGAAAACCGAAATTTTATTAAAAACCCATATTATTTGAATTTTAAAAAATTGAATTGGAGTCGCCACCGGCCACTTTGTTAGACCAGACACCATAAAATAAACCAAAGATTCATTTTAAAACATTTTGGGTTCGGGAGTCGATTACGCGTAAGGACGACCCTTATAAGCGCCCAAGATCGATATCTTATTAATTACACGTGGCATTTTGGCATTTCGAATAACAATATTAATTTAATCCATCATTGACAAATAAATATCGTTCGAACGAGAATATCTTTTTGGATAAGAAAATATATTTCTTTTAAATACGAGCTTGAATAAGACGTCCTCTAGATAGACAATCTTAATTCGTATTTAAAGAAATATAAGTCCTACCCCAAAAGGTTTTAAATGCATGATCGGTTAATATTTGGTTCATTTTAAGTTCTAACCTAAAAAGGCTCCATTATTAACCGAATGCTCGGACATTACCATTTCGACACCAAACAAAATTAATAATACTATTAGTGTTTCTAGTATTGCTTAATTAATTTTATTAAATTCTAACCCTAAATTATTTACCATTTTCTATGTTTCGATGACGCGCCGAATATGATACTAAAGTACACTATTGGCCAATATAATGTTATATCAAAACACTAACCACTTAGTGTATCCAAGATATATGATTAGAATGTCACCATTACTAGATTATCTTCCTATTTATAGTGGAATTCTAGAGCAACAATGGTCTGACTTTTCCGAATTAAGATCCGAAAAATTCGGGATTAATTGTCAATTATCTGGTATTTAATTCAAATTAAATACCTTAATTAACAATTACCTCTCTAATTATCTAGAGCAGTCAACTGCTAATTAATTCAAATTTAATTCTGACTGAAACTCTTTTCTGGATATTTTCAAAAAAATAAATTAAGAAAAAATTATTCACAATGGGTAAAATATCTACAAGCCCACAAAGAGCTACAATACCGACGTCATGCACCCCAACTAAAAGTTATATCAATCAAAGGCCACTATGTGGGTAAGTGTATATAAACATTTCCTACTTTATTTATCCCATCAATATGGGATAATGGAGTTTCTCATTCTTTACTTTATTCCAACCTTCTTAGTTTGAGTATCAATTTCTCATTTATCACTCAATGATTTTGAGCGTATGAGCTACCGTTGTAAAGATCTCACGGCGTAGAATAAGAATCAACCATTTTCTTATTCAAAATCTCATCTTTACTTATTCAAAATATGCTTCAAAGATGACCAAAAACTATGTTTTTTCCAACAGTTTTCTGGTCGGATTTACAGAAAGTGATTCCTCTGTGGAAAGAAGTGGAGTACTACAAGGAGTACCAAATGAAACTCCGAGCTTATCTCGGTGATCGGGAGGCGAACGGAGTAATCTCCGATGCTCTATATGTGATCAACATAGGAACCAACGATTTCATCCTAAACTACTTCGCTCTTCCTCGGAGAAAGTCCCAATTCACCGTTGAACAATTCTAGGATTTCCTCATCGGCGTTGCGGAAAACTTCATCAAGCAGTTTTACAGCCTGGAAGCTCGGAAGTTGACCTGATCGGCCTCCTCCCGCTCGGGTGTTTCCCGGTAGAGAGAGCGATGAACATCCACAACCCTCTTAACTGCTTAGAGAAACGCAACGAAGCCGCCTTAGAATTCAATAACATGTTAAAAGCTACGGTTGCAAAGCTCAGCAACGACCTTCCTGAGCTAAAGTTCTTCTTCTTCGCGGATGCTTATGAGTTGCTTTTGCATATCATTACAAGACCATCGTGTTTTAAGTATTCATGTCCGACACATATTCAATGTTTCTGTACTGATAATGTTGATTATGGAGTGACAGGTTTTGAGGTTGTGGAAAAAGGGTGTTGCGGAGTAGGGTTGGTGGAGACGGGTGCTTATGCAACCGGCTCACCCCATTTACATGTCCTGGGATTCCATTCATCCTTCCCAGAGAACAAATATGATCTGGGATTCCATTTCCATTCATCCTTCCCAGAGAACAAATATGATCTTTGCAGATGAGTTAGTGCCACGCCTCAAACAGGTGTTCCTATGATTTCCTACAACAAAGTGAAATAATGTAAATAATGTAAGAGTCCAAATCATCCATCCTTTCCTATGTTTTATCTATGCTTTCACTTTAAATTAGAGGTCTAAGGTTTAAGGTTTTGAATTTTAATTTAAGGGTTTTGATTAGTGTTTAAGGAATTTGGGGTATGGTGTATTTTTTTAGACATAAAATTTAAGGTTTAGAATATAAAAAATAAAGATTAAAGTTTAAAATTTATTTTTTTAATAAATTTTTAAAAGAAACCTAAAAAAATAGAAGATTTTTGGAAGTCACTGACAGTAAAATCATGTGATTTTGAAATGCGTGTTACAGTAATTTGGAGTTTAATTCATAAATTTATTAATTTTTTTAAAATTATGTAATAATTTTGAAAAAAAATAATAGTTTGATCTTAAATGTTATTTGTGCGTTCAAACATTAAAATTTTTTTAAAAAATAAATTTTAAATATTAAATCTCATATTAAAAATATATCATATGTTAAACTTTATATATCTTAATCATATACTCTAGTTGCACGAGTAACTCAAGTGATAAAAGAAATGATTGATTTTCTAGAGGTCACGAGTTCAAGTACCAACGATGCTAACAAATTGATTGAGCGATCAATATCAAATGATAAAGATTATATTTTAGAACAGATGCTATCGTAATCACTATTAGCTTGTTAAAAAAAAGTCATATACTTTAAACTTTAAATTTATTTTTAAAGTAATGCATCAGAAAGAGCATAACTGAGACAAATGATTCTCATCCTCGATTACGTGAAATTTTTTAACAATAAAAATATACAAAATAATTATCCAATTTTAAGAAGTAAAAAGTTATTATTTTACAAATAATTTTAATATTTTCTCAATTAAATCAGTGTTCAATAATTTGTGATATCAACTTAACCAAAAACATTACATATAAATATATATTTTATTATTATTTTATTTTCCATCAAATCATTTGAAGTTATAATTTCAATTTTTCTATTAAATTGAAATTTAATATTGTTTTTTATATTTAATTTAACATAAGATTTGCATGGAGTTTGACAATAGTATTAATTTATTCAAATTGTTAACACGTACCGAGGGATTCTTATCCTAGATCGACAAATCAATAATAAACCATTAACTATATGCGACAAGAGTTAGAGTTTTTTTTTTTTTACTTAAATGAAAAATGTTTTTAAATTTAAATTAATTTATAAATATATTTTAAAAGTTTATTAACTTAAAATATATTTAAAAGGTTTTTAAAGTTTTTTTATATTTGAAAATTTTTAAAATGAATCAAGTATTAAAAATAAGTTATAAGTATCGGTATGATTTTTTTTTGGAAAATAGTGAGCAGATGATCACCTTTGAAGTATATTTTGGAAGTGTAAAGATGAGGATTCGAATAAGGAAATTATTAATTCCTATTCTACTCCGTGAGATCTTTACAACAGTAGCTCATATGCTCAATATTGTTGAGTGATGAATGAGAAATTGATGCTCAAAGTAAGAAGGTTTGAATAAAGTAAGGAATGAGAAGCCCCATTATCCCATATTGATGAGATAAATGAAGTGGAAAGTGTTTATATAAACTTACTCACATAGTTGTTGTTAAATGATTTAACTCTTAGTTGGGGTGCATGACGTGGGTGATGCAAATGTCTGGATTAGTTAAATTCTTTTTGGGCTTGCGGATATTTTACCCGATGTGAATAATATTTCCTTAATTTATTTTTTTAAAATATCCAGAAAAGAGTTTTAATTCAGAATTAAATTTAAATCCTTTTTGGGCTTGCGGATATTTTACCCGATGTGAATAATATTTCCTTAATTTATTTTTTTAAAATATCCAGAAAAGAGTTTTAATTCAGAATTAAATTTGAATTAATTAGCAGTTGACTGCTCTGGATAATTAGAGAAGTAATTGTTAATTATGGTATTTAATTTGAATTAAATACCATATAATTGACAATTAATCCCGGATTTTTCGGATCTTAATTCGGGAAAGTCTGCTCACTGTTACCCTAATTTCCACTATAAATATGAGGTTGATTTCTCAGTTTTAAACATACAAAAAACATCTCACATCTCTCAAAATGTGTTTTCTCTCCTGCTTTCTATTCTGGTGACTGGCGAAGGCAAGAACAGTTCGAGAACTCGACAGAAGTGCTACTGTTCGGAGTTCTTCTTCTTGTTGTATCTTGGGAGACAGACTACCAACAAACTCAACACCATCGGAGTGACAGAAAATCTGTCTTAAGGAAATTGCAATTGTGTAGGCCTCAACATGATTCTGATTTATCAAAAGCAAACTCGGTTTGATCGAAACTTATTTATTATGATTTTTGTTTTTACTGTTCGTTTAAATAATAATAATTTAGATTCTTTTATTTTATTATTATTTTCTTGGATTAACCACCTATTGTCCAACAATTTTTTCATATCATATCCAACGATTTGTATTAAGACGATTTGACGTATATTAATATATTCTTTGTTTTTTAAGTTTTAAGAATTTTCGGTAGTCAACTATCATACCAATACGGTTAATCTATATCGATACACAAGAATTTATACTAATATTTAGTAGTATCATGTGCCAATACATCCTGTACTAATTGTTTATAATAACTTTTTCCTTTTTAAGATAAATATTGATACGAAGACTCAGATATCGAAATGTCTAAAAATATATTTATTATTAAAAACCAATTCTCCAACGGTTAGTAATACCGATAAATTTAGTGTATTTATGGTAAATTCTTAATAAAAAAAGCTAAAGTAACAATAATGGACGTAATTGATAAGTCAAATCATTATAAATTACTATAAAAAATTTTAAATTTTTTTATTTACACTAATTTTATCTTAAAATCAATTTATTCATTTTAACGCATTCAATTAATGTTTCGAAATATTCTTTTAGAATAATTATTTATAAATTTATTTTTATATTTTTAAATATTTATATTTTGTCGGTACTAACCTATCTTTAAAACTGCTATCTAAAAATTAATATGGCATGTGCTATGCGGGAGTGGACCCTAAACTCCACAACATGATTAATCATTCATCTTCTAAAATGATATTATTAATCACATCCGTTCTAAATAGCCCTGAACCGCCAGCCTTCATCATCTTCATTTAACTGGTACATGTTCCAGTCTTATTCTTCATTAATCTTCAACTAATTCATACGATTATTTTTATTATATTTTCTGATTTTTGATATTCAAACTTATAAATCAAACTAAAAATTACACTATTATAACTTTATATACAATTTCTCTTCATACGAGAGCTTCTTATTAAGTAGGACATAAAAAGAAACATAATTAAAGACAAAAGATTTTTACTCAATTTTAAGGTGGATCTTCTCCTTTTCCTTTTTTAAGGTGAATTTTTATCTCTTTCCTACATGATATTAAATTAATTATCTCATTGAATGGGATCATGTATGCCATCAGGGGCGGATTTAGAAATTTTATTTTGGTAGTTCACCGATCAATAATAAATTATATACATGTTTGATAATATTTAAAATTAATTATTCAATACTATTTTATATTAAAAGTATAAATAAGATTATTATCATTAGAATTAAAGTTCTCTGCATAGTATACTTCTAGAATTATATCCATCATCAAAAAATTGTGATAATCAAAGAATCATCAATAAATTGATTACTCTGAAAGTTAAGGATAGAACCTCATCATAAGAAGTGTGGATATTTTAGGGTCATGTGCATACTTTTTTAGAGCTAATACTTTGATGTTAGATTTTAGGGTCTTGAGATTCTCAGTGTGGTTCACCACTATTAATCATTAGATCAATTTAAAATTAAATTATGTTAAATTTCTAACAAATAGATCAATTTGAAACTAAATTATATTAAATTTCTAATAAAGTGGATGTTTTCCACTGTTGGGATATTTGATCTGCACCGTTTCATCATCAAAATTTTAACCTTGGTAGTAATTGTAAATTTGAAAAGTTGGGATTATTTTTTGAGCAGAAGACTTTACGTGTCACGGTAACATTTCTTAATCGTTTAAGAGAAGTTAACATAATGAAAGAATATCACAAATTTAATGACTATAATAAAATAATTCGATTTCAGTGACCAAAATAAAAACACTCTAAAATCATGTAATAACTTCTCAAAAAATGGGTGGAAAATAAGGGAAAGGGTAAAAATTGTTTCTCTTTCTCATGCCTCCATTTGTCTCCTGTTGAAATTTGCTAAAAAATTAAATTTTAAACCCTAATTTTTTATATCCTAAAAAATACTCCTACCCCTAATTTCCTATACCATAACCACAACCCCTAACCCTGAATCCTAAACCCTCTAATTTAAAGTGGAGGCACGGATAGAGACATGAAAGAGAGACAAACGATTTGCACCGAAGAAAATGTGTCATCCATCATACTTTAATAATAAAATTATCAAATTATATTTTAAAAAATATTTTTTTCATCATATTTATTATTATTCTTTATATTTTTATTCAATATTTTTATTATAATTTTATTTTATTCAATTTAATCTTTTTATTTAATAAAAATTTAATTATGTTAAAAATAATATTTGTTATATATTTTAACGTGTTACAAGATTATGAGGATACATTTAGGCATCATTTGACCATGATCATAACCATCCAGACGATCGGATCATTGATTGGTTAAAAGGTTCTAAATTTTATCATGCGGCATTCATTCGTGGGTATAAGTTGGTACCCGGTTTGATAGCCGCTCTAATAGAGCGTTGGAGGCCTAAAACCTATACGTTCCATATGTCTTGTGGGGAATGTACGATCATACTTCAAGATGTGGCCATGTTGATTGGGCTCCCAGTAAACGGGTCACCATTGATTCTTAATCCATTGATTGGTGATCCGAACATCGATAATATGAAAGCTACACCTGAAACCATATGCGAATTTTATCTTGGATAGGTTCCTGATAAATCAAATTTGAAAGTAGGTCGGGTAAAATTCAGTTGGCTGCAAAATAATTTTCAACTTGGTGAATATAGTTCAGTTGGTGTAATTTATAATGTCAATCGAGCTTATATTCTTCAACTGATTGGAGGCATATTGATGTCATATAAATCTGGAAATGTTATCCATACAAGATATCTACAGTTTTTGAGGTGTCCGTGGGAAGTTTCCACCTATAATTGGGGTTCGACTAAATTAGTGTTCTTGTATTGTGAGTTGTGCAAGGGCACTACTATAGTAGATGGCCATAAGTTTTGTGGTATCGGTGGATGTTTGTGCAAGAGCGCTACTATAGTAGATGGCCATAAGCTGCCACCTATAGTTGTGCAAGCTGCCACCTATAAGTTTTGTGCAACGATTACCTTTTTGGACACCTATTACATGGACATCGCTTCAGTTCCTTCTTGTGTCTCGGTAATTTTATTCATTCTTCTTTTAATTTTAAATTTTTATTTTAATTTAGTTATTTAAGAGAATCTTTATTTTGTTCAGATGGTGTGGCAAAAAAGCTCACACGGAGTTGGTGCATAAAAATTTAAAAGGTTTTCGAGCTAAAATTGGCATGTATGCTTAAGAGTAGGTATTATTTATATTTAATTTAAGTTTTAAAATAAATTATTAGTTATGTTCTAAGTCGATGTCTTAGTGAAATAATATTTTTTTTTAGTTTATTTCGATGTCGTAAAACACCGATGATCTAAATTTGATACTTGAAGAATTGTTGGGGGATTTTTTTATTGTGGTGTTCTGTTACACTATTAATACACTTCGCCTTTATTGAGTTCGTTTTTGTCGATAGGGTGCTAAGGCAGTTTGGCTTCCACCCATCAATTTCGAATAGTCCATTCAAGCATAACTTTTTGCATGAGTTGGATGGACACGGTAGAGCTAACGTGCAATGGGAAATTGTTCATGCATAATACATTTATATAAGGAATAATAGAGCTCAGAATTTACCGTTACGTGCTTTACTTCAAGAGGATGATTTTGATTTTCAGAGGAACGAATATTTGATCTGTTTTCTTAATAATGAAATGCCTTACTTAACTTCTATCAATGAGCGAGACCAATGTAGAACATATAAGAAGAAATATGATGGTAAATGTGAATCTTCTAAGACTGCAGCAACAGGCACATCTCAAAATACCGCATGGAGTAGTAATCCCGAAGGTTGGCCAACCACTTAGGAACAACCAGCGATAGAGCCAGTTATATGAGGAAAAGAATCGGATCTGACTCCTGTACAACCAGAAAACATTCTTGACCTCCTCAGATACACAAATGTTTGACGATCCGATTCTGTACTCACTTGAGTTCATTCTTCCACCGTCACCTCACTACTCGAGCTTCGAACAATCTGTCTTTTTAGGAATTTTAAAATTTCCTAAATTCACCAGAGATAGTTGATGAGCAGGTCGGTGATGTAAACAGATTCACTACACCGCCTCCAATGGCATCAACGATTGATAAGGTTGAAGAATATGCTGAAGAGGATCCGGATACCCAAGAAAGGCAACAACGTAACCTGAAAAAAAAAAGAACACCTACTTTTCCACCATATCCGCTCAATTTTAGAAATGGCGTAAGAAAATGCAAAAAAAAATATTTTTAACATTATGTATTTTTTTCATTTATGTATTTTTTGTAATATATTTCTTTTATTTATGATTTTTGTTGATGATGCAAATTGATTACTAATTAAAATAATACCTATAAACAAAAAATATAATCTTACATATTAAATCAATACATATTGAGTCATAGGAATATATCTAGGTTCATAATAACTAAGTCATAGGAATATATCTAGGTTCATTTGGACAATTTGATTTCGTATATTCTTCACTCCTACATATCGTACATCGCTTCCGTTGTCCCTTATCTTTGTGATGGAGATCCACACTAGTATAAATACGAGTCGCTTTTGGTCGGCCATTTGGAGTTCTCCAGAGTGTAGAGTTTGGTAACCATTTTTCATGATCCATTACCGGCCAATATTGTGCATTTGCGATCAGTGCAAACTCAACTTTGTAAATATTGATCATCTATCGTAGATTGAAACATTGGTCCAAATAGCTATACGAGTCAACTCCAACATACATACATGCTGCAACTACATGCGCACAAGGATATCGCCATGCCTAAAATTGGCCACAGTCACACCATGTACGTCTAAAATCGAATCGGAATACATTTGAGTGAGGTACTTCATTTTTACGTCTAGCACCAACAACATCGAAAGTCTGGTTATTTCGACCGGATGCATAACCGATCAACCTCGTTGCCTCCTTAATATTATTCTGTATTTTGGTCACAATATCCGTGGCATAACGTTGCCCCCTATTTAATAAGGCTTTAATATTCTTTCCTTTAACAGACCATACCTTATCTAAATGGTAGTTCATTGTATGATTTATCGTAATCAACGTACACCAAATACAATGCCTTCTCTCTAGCAAGCCACCCCTTCTTGTATTCTATTTGATATTCAAATTGTTGCGCTATGGATGCTTGTATTGTAGAAACGATAACCCTTGGATTCACTTTAACCAACTTCATCACGTGATGACTTATTATATTTGAGTTCAATTTGTTTTGATCTTGATTAATGGATGTCGTAGACACGTGTGATCACCGTTGTACTTTATCACCTTCCAACTATCAATCTTCTTAACATACGACACTCGAAACTTCCAATTACACTCTTATCCAAATTTCACGCATTTCGCAAAGAAAGTCTGTGGGATGGATTCCACAACCACATAATCTACATGTTGTATATGTTATACTCTTTAATTTTCAATGTTGTTTTATTTTTTCTATAAAATCGAAGTCCAACAAATAGTTCAACTTGCTGACTAAAATTTAAATGAGGCATATTTGGGAACTCTGGTGCTCTCATCGCTTTGAAATCCACTGAGCTCATATGACTTGGTGGTTCATAGAACGTAGTGTTATCCTCCGTTTGAACTAATTCTCCAACACCGAAATTAGGGGCTTGCCCAACTTTATCAGGAAACAAATCAGGATCACCAATATCTGCATCTTCGCTTGAATCTTCAAGTGATTCTCCTCGATTGACATCAGTGAAACGAAACTGCCTCCAACTAGATCAAATTCGTTACCAATACATATTTCACTACTTTCTCCAACAACGTTTCTCGATGAGATATAAATATATCACGAATTTCCTCAAACAAATCAACATTTCGATTACTCGTTGACTTATGCTCTGCGATCATTATTTCCAAATTTGTATTATCTTCGAGAGCTATTGCGGAATATTTGACTGAATTGTCACAAATCACCGATATAGCAAACCATGAATCTGACCTCCAATTTTCTCCTTTAATATTCGAAGCATGATATCTTTTTTGAATCTCATCTTTGTAAGATTATCACAGTCGAATTCAATACCAGTATCGGTTTTCATCATTTTTTCATTGTAATGATCGCAACGAAACTATTGTTGCTTATTTTGACTACTTTTTTGTGAGAAATATTGTAAATAATAATACACAATATAAAAAAATAAAACGAAACTAAATTTAAAAAATAATACTAATATTTTTAGATCAGAAAAATAATCCACAAATATATTTGAAATAACTTTCTAAAACTATACAAATTTCCTAAAAATAAAAAGTTCCATCGTTCGATCTAAAAAATAAAAATACAAGAACAACATTCCTCTAAATTATAAATCTAGGATTTCTTACACAAACAAAAATTTTACGAAACAATAATAAGCTTAGCATCAATATTATAAGAAAAAAATATTTTTTTTTAAAATACTTACAAATTTTTCTGCTCAAAATCCTCTTCTTCTTCCTCCTTCTAATTCATTAATCAAACTAATATAAAACAAAATTTTCAACATCCTCAACATACATATTTAAAATAAACAATAATAATTTTTACTTAATTACTCCTACACGAATTTTAAAAATCACTAATAAATTTCAAATCAGAAAAAATTTACTACCCTTATAAAATTGTAAATTCATATACTACTTAAAAAATATTTACCTATACTCTAAAACACCATAAAAAACTGATAGCACTGCACCCCCACTGCCTTCCCTGCACAGCCTGCTAACTGCCCCCTTCACGCGTGCACTGTTCTCGCATGCATGCTAGTCTGTCACCCTGCGTGACACTGTTTGAAGACGGAGGGAGGGCACACCGTCTTTGAACAGTGCCCTCCCTTCAACACGTGAAATATGGGTGCATGCACAGTGAAGTCGGGTGATGTTCACCCCAACTTTGAATAGTATCAAGATCTCAATTACACTGTTCAAAAGCAAGTTTTGTTCACTTCACCTCCACCGAAATTATATATTTTAACTGATTCACTGTTCAAACAAGTGTTGAAATAACTCGTCTTCTGAGCTAAATAGTAATTTACAATATTTTGGAAAATAATTGAGTGGAAATAATATTTTTGAAATTAAAGTTTCCAAAGACCATATTTCTATAATTCTTCCTATATTAAATACAATATGCTTTTTTGAAATAATAAAGGAACCCATGAAGCTCATCGTAATGATAACCCTCCTTCCTGAATTATGAACCTTTACTTTATAAATAGATGAAGATCTTCCGAACTTCAACTTTAGATTACATATCTATCGGTCAATAGGGTTTAAATATAATTAAATAAACTATATATTTGTTAATACATGTGGTGCTGATGTTTTATAATATAAATTAGAGACTTTATCATAAAGATATTTAAATTTGAAATTATTTTTTGATGATACTGATAAACGATCCTCTCCTCTTATAATTATATAAGATGAGTCTACTACGAATCAAATAAGGATGATATTATTAATTTTGAACATTATTTAATATTACTAAATTAATTAATAAAGATTAAAAATTTTAAAGACTTAACATACAATTAATAATTTATATTGAATATATTATTCTTTTATTAATTGTACGTTAAGTCCTTTTAATTTTTAATTTTTATTAATTAATATAATAATGTTCAACGATATTCAATATCAGTGGTAATGATGTTCAACGTTCGTTATAATTTTTTTTAATTATATATTGTCAATTATCAGTTAAATATATTTGGAGGATTAAAATATCTTTCATATATAGCAGTTCAAACATACTATTTTTTAACCAACCATGTTAAACTCTATTTTGATATTGTTTTAGGGCCAATTTAGCATTGCTTATAAAAAGTACAGTTAAAAAAGTGATTTTAAAACTGTGGTTGAAAAAGTGATTTTAGAAAATTAAGTAGTGTTTGTCATTGATGTAAAAAAGTGATTTTGAAAAGATAAAATATCTATTTTAGACATGATGTATTAGTGAACTTAAATTATATTTAAAAATTTTAAATTTTTATTAATATTATGATTATTAAAAAATAAATTTAAATTATAATAAAAAATATTTTTTTTGTAAAATTTAATTTAAAAATATATACATATTTTAGATTATATACAAACATAACAATTATAAATTAATAATAAATTAAAAATAAAATAATTCTATTCTCAATATAAAATATATATTATTTTATAATTATATATGTATAAATATTATTTTAACAAATATATTATAAGGGTAAATAAGTAATTTTATTTTTAAACTAGCTTATCCAACTCAAAAGCCAAAAATTTTAGCTTTTGAGTTTGAGTGAAAAAGCTGGTTTAAAAAACAACTAAAAACAACCAAAAATAACCTATATCTATCAGAAGCACTTTTTTAAGTGTTTTTGGTTACTTAAAAGAAAAAAAAACAAAAAAAAAAACAAGGCCTTAGAAAAATACAGCGAGAAAGTATGCTTCCAAAAGGTGCTAATTTTATATTATTATTAGAAGTGTTTTTAAATAAGTAAAATATATATTCTAAATATTATTTTTTAAATGAAGATAAATAAATAATTATACTCTGATTTAAAAAAATTAATAATGTTAGCTTTTAAAAATTATTTTTTAAATTAGACTCAAAATACTTTAAACTTAAAAACATATATATTCTACGTTACTTTTGATACAAGAAACATTTTTATCCCAAAAATGTTTTTTATAAAAATAAATAAATAAATTATCCATACGTCTTATTAGAAAATCTCCTTAAATTTAATTAGAAGAAAAACAATACACTCAATAATGCATAAAACATAATAAATCAACAAAGAAACAAAACCAAAACCAAAACATCAAATTAAAACATCTGTAAGCAGTGGGGGATTTATGTTACAGGGAAGGTAGGTCTGTGTCTACCTTAAATTTTTAAAAGTTCACGTATTTATTTTTTTTTATGAATTAATTTTTAAATTTTATAATATTTAAGATTTGTATCTATATTAAATTTTGAAAATTTTATATGTATTTATCTTGAATAAATTTTTGAATCCCTCGTGTTCATAAGAGTAACGTTGTATTCACGGATTACACAAAAATCTCATCATGTTTCACTAGACTAAAAGCATACTTGACCAAAGTTCTTTTAAAATGGATACAAATCGTTTAATCTTTTCATGTCTCCATTCGTGCCTCTGTTTTATATTAGAGGGTTCAGAGTTTAGGGTATAATGTTAGGGATTGTGGTTAGGGTTTAAAAAATTAGGAGCATGGTGTATTTTTTTAGAGAATAAAGTTTAGAGTACTTTAGGATATAAAAAATAAGTGTTAGGTTTAAAATTTATTTTATTTTAAATTTTAATAGGAGGCGTGATAAAAATATATGAAACAATGGCCAGCGAGAAATATGGGAATGGAGGATTGCAGATGATGGAAGGGTAGGATAAAAATCTTCTGAATCTTTGTCATGCCTCCAACCATGTCTCTTAATAAAAAATTTTAAAAAATAAAATTTTAAAGAAGTATAAAATGATGTATGATAAAGAGGTAGATAATTTTTACTCTTAAATTTGAGTCAACACTAAAACTAATAATTTAATTCAAATTCAATTAAAAATTAAAGGCATAAAGATAATTTTAACCCTTAACGTTTTAGAATTAATTATTTTTTTAATATTTTTTTAATATTTTATTTGAATTTTAATTATTTTATATTTTATATTAGAATAAAATTATATTTCATATATACATACATATATATGTATTTGATAGGTTAGATGCCATGTTATTTAAAATTATATTTTATATATATCATCGTTAAATTTTTAACGGTCCAGTCATCAATCTAATTAAAAAATAAACTATTTGTCAAAAAGATATAGTTTAAGGGCTAAATTTATCCCAAAAAAGAATAAGATTCAAAACGATAAAAATTATAAACGTTAAGGGTTAAAATTATCTTTATACCAAAATTAAAAAACAAATTCAAAAAATATATTCAAATTTAATTATAATCGAATTTAAACTTAAACTCTATATATTCTAATTTATGTTGGATATATTATCATCCATTTCATTTAAACACAGTGATCCCCGTACACTTACACAACCTGTCACCACCTACTGCCAGGCTGGCAACCCCTGCCAACTGTCCCCACAGAAATGTTTTTACCAAATCATGACGAAATCCTACGTGGCACCTGAATCCAAAATCTGAGACCCCACTCGTATTTCTCTTCTCTTATATATAAACTCCCCGTCTCTCCGTCTTCCACTTGCCCCATTCACCGGCTGAACTTTGAAGTTCAAACTCATCCGAAACACGAAAACAACATTAAACTCAAGGAATCTTGAGAATGGGTATTTGTAGTTCTTGCAACTCAAATCATGCAGCTACGGCCAAGTTGATTCTCCAAGACGGTAGATTACAAGAGTTCTCTTACCCTGTCAAGGTTTCCTACGTCCTACAGATGAACCCCACCTGTTTCATCTGCAACTCCGATGAAATGGACTTCGAAGACGTCGTGTTAGCCATCGGAGAAGAAGAGGAGCTTCAACCTGGTCAACTTTACTTTGCCCTGCCGTTGAGTTGGCTTAAGCATCCTTTGCAGGCTGAAGAAATGGCTGCATTGGCTGTTAAAGCTAGCTCCGCTTTGATGAAAAGTAAAAGTGGAGGTGAAAAATGTGAGTGCAGATGTAATACTGTTGCTCCTTTTCCGGTTTCAGAGAAATCCCATCGCCGGAAAGTTGCATCCGCCGGAGGTGGTAGGGGAGGGTATAGAGATGGGAGAAAGTTCAAGGCTATGCTGAGTGCAATTCAAGAATAGGGAAGGGGTGTTTTGGGAAATGAAGAGGGTAGCATATTTTTTTTTATTTTACATACGTAAATTCTAATCTTAATCCTATCTAGAATGCAAGAATAGATGATTTCTAAGAAAAAAAAAATAGTGTTTCTAGTAACGATGAATTCGATTTTAGTTTAATTTGGTAAATTATTTTAATAACCATTAATTTTTAATTCGATTAACCTCAATTTTAATTTTTTTTCATATTAACGTTAGTTTTTTTTAAATATTTTATTTTGATAAAATAACTATATTTTATGAGTTTTAAATATTAAAATATATAATTTTAAGTTATTTTTTATAAAATTTTATTAAAAAATTATTTTAATTAAAAATTAAAAATATATCTATAATATTTTAAGTATAATATATATATATATTTATCTTATAAAAATAATTAAAAATTAAATTCAGATTAATTTGGTTAGTCGCGGTTAACCATGATTCATGAATTTATGAACCATATTGTCTTGGTTCGATTTTTGGTTTTCGATTTTGTAGTTAATCATGCTAAGCCCTAGATTTTAGTGGAAGGGACAGAATCAAGATTTAGAGTTAAAGAGTAAAATATAAATGTTTGAAATTGTAAGACAAATTTATAAATTAACCATTTTTTAAAAATTTATATAGAAAAACAAAAATAAAAAATTTCTTCGGAAGAGAGTGATTGTCCCTTAACATCTTATATAGTTTCATCTCTATTTATTGGTTTAGAACCTGTTAAATAACGTTGACCCACTTTATCAATCAACCAAATATAATTACTAAAAAAAGTAGCATAATTATAGATTAGTCGAATCGATATTAAGAATAAGAGGTAGTCATTTATCATTGCGGATGTTATTGCCTTCAAATTTAAAATCCTATCACGTTATTATCTTTCTGGTTGTGGGCAGACTCCATATCAACTTCAGCTTCAACTTGTTGTTCTGAAAACCCTTCTCAATTATTGAAGGGAACTTAAACTCAAATCAAGGGCATATAACAAACAATTACTTGAAAATGATACACCAGTAGCCGGTGGCAAAACAAATACATGTTTGTATCGGAAAATTTAGAGTAAAAGTTTGAGGAGAAAAAATTAAATTAAAAAATAAAGATTTGAATAAAAGTTTTCAAAAATTAAGAGTTGAACTAAAATTTTTAATAATTTTAAAAGACAAAAATATTAATTAAAAATATTCAAAAATTAATATAATTTTTTAAAAATTTTGTAGGAACTAAATTTCTGGATCGTAGTCTCTTATTTGCGGGGCCATGGCCACCAGACACCCAAAGCTTCCCCTCCATCATTTTCATACAAGTTCGTGGTCCAAATTAGATGTAATTGCCTTCAATTATTGCTTTAATTAAAGCATCTGGACACACATACAAAGAGTACGACCCAAGCCATGTCTCAGCAAGATTCCTCAGTTTAAACTAAAAAATCTACATATGATTATATTTTTTAATTATTAATATTTAATTAATTAAAATTAAATTTCACAGCATTATTATAAACGAGCTCATTTTTAAAATAACGATTGCAATATGATATTACGATACAATAAATATTTTATTCCTTGTCGTCCTCAACCACCTTAATCATAGAGCCCTGTTGTATTTGTATCCAGCTGTTTCTGGAGTTGAATTTTGATGTGGAATTAAATATTTTATCCATAAATCCCACGGCTGTCCATAAATTAATATGATGAAGTCATCTTGATTCTTGCATGCCCTACAAACATTGCATTGGGAGTGTAGTCACTTTTTTCCTTTGGCTTTTAGGGCAGGTCGATAACGACTTTATTAACATAGGAAATAGTAGATACAGGGCCTCCCATGAATATGATTTAATATTATTAAATAAATAATATTTATTTTATTTTTTAAAATAAATTTTTATCTTTCTTCAAGTGAATCTTTATTTTTTATATGTCATTAAATGAATGAATCTCATTAAATATGATAGGGGTGCTTAACAAGTTTCTCGAACTCGACTAGGTCAAAACTCGATAAATACTTGACTCGATACCTTAACAAGTTGAATCGAGTAAAGTCTAACTCGACTCGATAAGTTCGCAAACAGTTTGTTAATTTTTTAAAATATTTTTTAATAATTACTTTAAAATAATTTCATTCAAAAAATAAATTTAAATTATAATTATTAATGTGTGAATTTGTTACTTTAATTTTAATATGCTAGTTTAATGGATTTATGAAATGTTACTTTTGAATTTAAACTTTAAAAATGTTTTGTACCTTCTTTTTGGTATCTTTGGTTAAATTTGTTAATTTAAGTTAATATTAAACCTCAAATGATATTATTAAATTTTACTTTTAGTTAAAAATAAGGTAAATTTTTAATGAGCTTAACGAGCAACGAGTCGAGTTGAGCAACAAAATATTTTAACGAGCACGAATCGAGCAATGCTCAACCCGCGATCGACTCACTTAATAAGCACCCCTAGATGTGATTATAGATAACATGATAAGTTGAGACCATGTAATAATTTTTCCCTCCCATAACGTATTTACGAGTGTTGTAGGATGAACTTGTATTTATTCTATTCTTATTTAAAAAAAGTTATACATTTGCCTTTATGTTTTTATTTTATGAATTAATCTATTATTATGATTAATATCTGTTTTAAAAATTTTAAAATTTTATGTCTATCATCAAAAATATTTTTAGCTTCATCATAGACCCCTAAACTTTTATATCTTAAATTTTAAAAAATATATCATACTCTTAATTTTTAAAACCTAATTTTAAACTTTAACTATAAATTTAATTTAATAACATATTATATAAATAGAGACACTGAACATATATTTTCTATTCTATTTGCTTACGAGTCTATGAGCATGCCCGAGGACAATAATAGAAGCATGAAACATAAGTGTGGTCCAAACTTTTGCATCTAAAAAAGGGCAACAATGTGGAGCCTCGAAAGTATGATAATTGATTCACATTTGATTCTTCCTACCAAGCCATACCCTAATTTTCTTAATCATCAAAACTCTAAATTAAATCGAAATTAATCATTATTTAAAACTTAGAAATTATCATTTGGGTTTTCAAAACAATGTGTAGTCTATTCTATAAGTTCACACAACACATTTTAATTCGGTTCGATAGAAACATATCAAAATTTCAGGTTAGAGACAATAAAATTTTGTCGAGATTATGACCTTTAAGACCAGATTTAAACAGACATGAAGTGGAGTAGATGGAAGCAAACAAAGGGAAGTGGGGATATGGGAAGAAAATTAATAGAGAATCATTTGAACAATGGTTGGTGGAAATGGAGGCAATCTAGATATTGTCTGTCTTGTTACTCATGTTCTATTATTGTTAGACATATTAAAAAGGGGCCAAGTCAAGATCAAACATTTTAGTTAGAGTCATATTTGATTAGTTCATTTAAGATAGAGTTAATTACAGGGTAAATTACACCAGTCAACATTTTAGTTAGGGTTCATATTTGATTAGTTCATTTTACACGGATAATCACTATATTACGAGGTTGATAACGAAATGACCACAATACTTTAAAAATCGTTAAATACACCAGTCAACTATTAAAATGGTATCAAAATAGCCATCGACCGTTAAAATTAACGGACTGATGACGTGACAGTTAAAAATAAATTGAAATTATTATATATTTACTCTCTGTCATTAATATATTTTTGTAATTTAATCCTAATTTTATTATAATAAAATAAAAATATTATTTAATTAGGTAGTGACACATGTCATCACCTTATTAAAGGATATTATTTATATATATTTAATTTATTAAATTATTAATAGAGGAAAACAAAATTTTTATATACATGCTTATCAAGAGAATCAAACCTTTGGCAAAGGCAAGGATACCATGTGTCTTAGCCACTAGGCCAAGCACATCCTTTCAATATGAAACACTAACTTTTTAGTATATATTCTAGTTTCTCATATTTGTTCTTTCACTTTTATTTATTTTTAATTTAATTAAAAATAATAATTATATTATTATATAATAAATTAAAAGTTTGAAATTAATAAAATTTTATTTATAAACCCTAACCCTAAATTCATTTAAAATTTTAAATTATAATAAAAATTTAATAAATAAGATTAGAGCTTGTGGTTAAACCATAAGCTCACTTAATAAACCCTAAAACCTAAACCCTAAATTCAAATATCATATTTGGGATTTGAGATTGGGGTTTGAGGTTTAAGGATTAGAGTTAAGAGTTTTAAGTTTAGGGTTTAGGATTTGGATTTAGGGTTCAATATTTTTAAATAAAATTTTTAATATAATTTTAAATATGGTAATTGAATTTAGGTTTAAGGTTTAGAGTTTAACTAGAAACTCTAAATATTACTTAATAAATTTTTATTATAATTTAAAATCTTAAAAGAATTTAGAGTTTAGAGTTTAGGATTAAGGTTTATAAATAAAATTTTATTAATCTTAAATTTTTAATTTATTATATAATAATTTAATTATTTTTTAATTAAATTAAATATAAATAAAAATAAAAGAACAAATATGAGAAACAATAATATATACTAAAAGTTAGTGTTTTATATCCAAAGGATGTGCTTAGCCTAGTGGTTAGATACATGATTTCCATGCTTTTGTCTTAGGTTTGATTCCTTTGGTAAGCATGTGCATAAAAAATGTTTTTCTCCTTTGATGGTGGTGACATGTGTCACCACCTGATTGGAATAGAAAAATAAATTAAATAAATTAAATACATATAAATAATGTTCGCCTAATTAAATAATGTCTAATTAAAAAAATATTAGACCGTGTTTGATAATTAACGGATAATGTTAGTGGATAGTTGATTACATTCGCTGGCTTAACCAACTAATACTTGATTATTACTTAAACAAGTACAATAGCATATCAATAATATGATTATATTAGATATTTATTTGAATGATATATTAATATCAATACTTTGAATCTATTAATATTGATTAGATTATGAAAAAATATTTTTTTAATATAACACTACTAAACATATTTAAAGGATCTATATAAATTTATTATTCATATAATATTTTAATATAATTTAATCAATTATTAAATTTAAAAACAAATATAAATATGTGAGAATAAAAAAATAAAAAAATATTAATTTATAAATTTCACAATGTAAATGCAAAAGTTTAAATTTAGGTTGTTTGAAGATTTTGATATTTATTAAGGGTAAAAGAATTTTTATAATTGTTATGTTAAAATTTTAATTTTAAAAATCTCATATTAGAATTTTTTTTCAAAATTAGAGGTTTCATCCTAATCCATTATTTACTAAATAAATTAGCAGATTTAACCTATATGAGATTTTTTTTTTCAAAATTAGAGGTTTCATCTTAATCTATTATTTACTAAATATTTAAATTAGCAGATTTAACCTATATGAGATTTTTTTTTCAAAATTAGAGGTTTCATCCTAATCCATCATTTACTAAATATTTAAATTAGCAGATTTAACCTATCAAACTTCTAATTTTAGCTTAAATCTATAATTTTGACTCGAACTGCTATCAAACATGTATTGAATTATTGTATTTTAAAGTGACTTGAAAAAAAGAGTTAATTGCATCATATGTCCTTAAACTATCACTATCGACTCTAAATTTTTAAAGTTTCAATTTTATCACCAAACTATATTTTAAATTGGACCCTAAACTTTTAAATATTCTAATTTTATCCTCAAACTATACCTCTCATTTTAAACTAGTCTCCAAACTTTTGAATTTTTTATTTTCACCTCCATAATATAACTCTCATTTTAAATTGGACCCAAACTTCTTTTAACATTTCAATTTCATCCTCAAATGGTTGTTTATACCATATCATATTATTACATAATCCACATCAGTGTCTCATGAAAATTAAAAATTATTACAATAATTTTATTAACGTCAGATATGATTAGCATATATAATAATAATTTGAGGAAGAAATTAGAATGTTCAAAAGTTTGAGGATTAATTTAGAAAGAGTCATAGTTTGATGATGAAACTGAAATGCTAAAAAAATTAGATACCAACTTAAAATAAAATTCATAATTTAAGAATAAAATTAAAACGTTTAAGTCTATAAGAACCGATTTAAGATGATCCTCGAAGACATATGATGCATTTAACTTTGAGAGAAAAAAATAATGAACTATATTACCACTACATAGTAAAATATTTTTATGAATCAAGGATTCATTTTTAATACAATCTAACAAACGTCCAAATGTCTGGTTATTAAGCTTGGTTAAAAATTGGTTTAAGGGTAAAAGAAACTCTTAAATTTTTGATAAAAAATTAATTAAACTCTTAATTTTTTTTCAATCAATTAAGCCCTTGAACTAAAAAAATTAATCAATTAAGCCCTTGAACCAAGAAATTAAATCAGTTAAGCCCTTTGATTAATTTTGACTATTAAATCTTGACAATTTTTTTTAGATATTATCGACACATGATACATTATAATTCTATCATGTTATATTTAAAAAAATAAAAAGTGTTTTTTATAAATTTTATAAGTTATTTTAAAATTTTTAAAATACTTAAAGAATTTTTTAAATAAAATAAAATTTCTAAAAAGTATCAAGTAAAAATATTATTTCACGTTGCACTGTAACAATAGATAAAAAAACAGGTCAAATTTAATGGTCAAAATTGGTCAAAGGGCTTAATTGATTCAATTTCTAAGTTCAAGTTTTAATTGATTCAATTTTTTGGTTCAAGGGCTTAATTGATTCAATTTTTTGGTTTAAGAACTTAATTGAATAAATTTTTTTTTAAAGACTTAGTTTATTTTTAAAAAAAGTTCAAAGAGTTTCTTTGACCCTTAAATCTTAAAAATTTAATAATATTCTATCAAAATGAGTATTTAAGTTAGATAAATGTTACTTTTTAAAAAATAGATAATTGTTACTTAAAAAAAGATAGTAGTAACTGTTAAATTAAAAGTCAAATTAAAATATTTTTTACTTCATTTGAAATAAAAGATACTTGAAATAACTTTTTTATATATTTTTTATTAAATTAATATTAAATCATTTTAAAAATTATATTTAATATTACTAATATGGTACAATGAGCATCAATACTCACCCTCCCCTACCGAGATGCAAGCTTCATATGAGTGGATGAACAGACCCTCAATACTGGTACTCGATTACATAATCCTTAGTATCGATATGTTCTCAAGTATATCGGTACACGTTTTAATCAATAAAATTCAATTCAATATAAATATCAATATAGATTGACTGATACCGTTACGATTTAAATCGTATATTAATACAATTTAAAATTTGTATTGGTACTTCCTTTACAATTCATTATTTTAAATATTGAATACCGATATAAATTCTTTATGTATTGATATTTAAATTCAAAATTTATATTCTAAAACTCAAATCTCACTCTCAATACCCAAACCCTTACGATAAAGTTTTAAAATAAATTTAAAGGTGATTTATGTGTTTCATTATTTTTTTATAAATTATTTATTCAAATTTAATTAAAAATATTAAATCATCAAATCAAACGCACAAAATATCATCCTTTGATTATGTACAAAACTAAAGAATTAAAGGAGTACTAACATTTCTTCAAAGGCAGAAAACTAAAGCTCTAACTCAAGTCTTCACGCCCTCTCCTTTTCATAAGCTTTAGATGTTTTCCTTCTTTCTTTCACTACATAAAGCAGTAAAATGAATTATACCTTGGGATGATAATTTGACCCGCTCCCGTAGGGTTTCGATTTAACTCGATCAGGGTTAGTTTTTTATTTAAAAAATCAGGTTTAGGTCGGGTGATAAGAAAAGTTTGAGTCGATTTTATGGTGAAAATTCTCCGACCTGACTTGATATATTTATATTTTTTATATTTTATATATAATATATAATATTTTTATTAATTTTCCTAGGTCGAATTGAGTTTATTCTTTTTTTAAATATCGAGATCGGTTCAAAATCGAATTATAATTTTTATAATAATAAGATCAGGTCGAGTCAGGGTCAAGTCAAAAGATTTAAATTTTGGATTAGGATCAAGACTGCCAACAAAATATTAATATAGTAAACACTATCGAACCTTGCTTGTACTTCAAGGCATCAAGAATTTAAGAATCAAATTAAGTAGGTATTTGGTCGAAATTATAATCAAAATTTTGATTTAATTTATAGGATTTCCTTTTTAAAAAACCTGTTAATTAGTCAAACTCTCATATGAACTTTCAATGCTTGTAGATAAGAAAATAACTAAAAGGAACACATTTTGCCTTTTTTATAGTTTGTTTGATCAAACAAGATGTGAACCAAGTGGACTGTCGTTTTCAACACTTGACCATCAAATATTGCATATAAAATAACTACAAAAGTATCATTATACAAATATAAAATGATACATAAAAATCATATTAATAATAAATTTATCGAAAAAATATTTAATATTAAAATTTGAGTGCAAGAATTTATATAAGATTGCAATTTGAGGGGAAAAAAGAGAGAATGCAGATATCAAGATTTGATAAGATTTCAAACTCTCTTAATTCTTAAATGGGGGAGATTATATTAGAAATTTTTTTTCACTATGTCATCTGTGATCCATTTAATCAGGTCCGTTTATCTTTAAGTAAATGTTTATAGACTATAGTTATCCACTCATTAATTACATGTAAGAAAGATGTGATAATTCACCTTAAAAAATATGGGATGGAAGAATCTAGTTGGTAGGGACCATGAATGACGTGATAAAAATTGTTAATGATATAATTTCAAATTATAAATATATTTTTTAAAATAATAAATTAATACATGATGAAATTATATTTCGAGCATTTAAAATAAAAAATAATTAATTCTTCTAAAAGTTTTAAAATATATTGGTTACTAAACTATTCTTACTTTTTTTTATTTTAATCATTAAACTATTATTTTTGATAAAATAATTACTAACGTTATATTTTTTCTATTTCGGTCATTCATTATTAAAAAATTATAAAAAAAGAAAACATGAATAAATTGATGACTAAAATAAGAAATAAACAATAGATTGGTGATCAGTAAAATAAAAAAAAAACATTAGTGACCAAAATAAAAAAATATAATATTAATGATGGTTTTATACAACATAATAGATTGGTGACTAAAATAAGAAAGCGATAATAATTTAATGATCAATGTATGATGTTTACCCTATAAAATATTGCATCCAGGCAGGCATATCAGGAAAAACTAATGATATAAAAACCTACTGTATATCTATTATATGTAATGAATACCCCAATCAATACCCTTTTCTAGATTTCTGTAAAACACCCAAGAAAGAAAAAGCTGGTAAGATTAGGGTAGATGGGTTTCTGTTGTGTGTCATCTTCAAGCTCAAAATCAGACAAAACAGTAGGAGGAAGAGGAGGATTGAGTGCATTCAAACGCTCATCGACAGCAGCCAAGGTGATTCACATGGACGGTCGTGTTCAAGAGTTCAGGCAATCAGTCCAAGTCAATAGCATCGTTTCTCAGAACCCCGGTCACTTCCTTTGCAACTCGGAGTCGATGTCCATCGGCACTTGCGTGCCCCATGTGCCTGGTGATGAGGAGCTTCAACCGGGACAAGTTTACTTCTTGTTGCCACTCTCCCAATCTGATAAACCACTTTCCTTGCCGGACTTGTGTTCCCTCGCCATTAAAGCTAGCTCTTGCCTTGGCAGACACAGTGTGGACCTCTCCTCCGGACCTTCGGTAACTCGAAACTCCTCATCCTTAGGTGATCAAAGTGGTAAGATGGCCATGTTCATCTGCAGATTAAGATGTGGATTTTTTTCCAAATAAATGTGATTAATGTTAGTATATGATTTAGATTATAAAAGTCTATGGTTTTAGATTGGTGTTTTCAGTTTAGGAAAGTAGACATCCTTCTAACTTTGTTAGCCAATTTGATAACCTTTCCAACTCAGTGGAAATTATAACCTTTCTTGCTTGCCCCTAGGGTTAGGTTTCGAGTGAGACTAGATAAATTTAGAATTATTCGAGTTTAAATCGATTAAAGTTTGATTAATATTTAATTCGATTTCGAATATGGCTCAATTTCTTAATAAGTCAATACAAACTACTTGATACTTGACTTAGGTTGCCTTTAGCATTGCGTTCTAAACCAAATTTTGGGTCAAAATCTGGTTTAGAACGCAGAAGAAAGGCTAAACAATTAAATTTTGGAAAAAAAAACTGCGTTTGAAAGTGCTTTTTAACCCAAACGCGAAAACTAAAATTTTTAGCTTTTTATGGTTAAAAAAGTACTTTTAAGAGCCAGATTACAATTGTAACCTTCATTTATTATGTTTTATTATAATTTAAGTTTTATAAATTTATAATTATATTTAACGTAAATTGTTTTTTTAATTTAAAAATTATATATATTCATTTCAAATTTGTAAAAAAACACTTTTGAAAAGCACTTTTCAAAAATAATTTATGTATTCATTTATTAATATTTTTATATTTTATCATAATTTAAGTTAATATTATAATATGAAAGAATTTGAGTATCATTTATATATATATATATTTTAACTTATAACATCATGTCTAAAATAGTTATTTATTTTCTCAAAATCACTTTTTGACAATAATATTGAATATATATATCTCATACCAAAAATTCTAAAAGAACTCTTTGACCACGATTTTCTATCGCACTTTTCAAAAATAATGTTAAACTGACCTTTAAGCTCGTGAATTATTAAAAATACTGTAATATATTAAATTTGTAGCATTATATGTACTGATGTGGTTTCATATTTTAATGATGTTCTAAGAGAAGGAACATACCAAAAGGTAGAATAGATCATGTCACAAGAACAAAATAATTTATTAAAAACTAACAAATAATATAAGCGAAACGATAATCTAATTAAACTATAATATCTAAAGATAATATTGTAATCTTATTATAGTTAACTAAAATCGACGACGGTTAACCGTGAACAACCCTCCCTATACAAAACTTAATGCACATTTCTACTTAGTACAAGGAAAAATGTGGAATCTTACAAAATGGTAAATACCTGAAAACTGCATCATGCCATTGATGCTTGCAGGTAAAGATTGTTGGACCATATCGATGATACTAGTGGACATAAACTTGTGTCCTTTGCAAATGATTCTACCATCTTTGGTTACATAATTTTCATGTCTTTGTGGAGACTAAACGAGTGAGGATTAATTGTTTTATGATAATCAAGAGAATTAAATTTAAAAAATGATATTGTAAGCATCAAATAATTGTTAAAATATGTTGAAATCATATTAAATGATAGATAAAATAAATCAAAAAAACTAATAAAAATCATGCCACGAAAATAAAGGAAACACGAAACATAAGAGTAAAGAGAGAAAATAGGATAATTTCGTGTTATTTGGGGTGACATAACACTTCCGAGATACTCCTTTATCGCTTGGTTAACTTTAATGAATAGATTACCAACTAAAGATCGTATGCTATTTTGGGGATTATTGATTGATCCAAATTGTATTCTCTGTTCTGATTCTATAGAAATAAGGAATCATTTCTTTTGTGACGGTGGGTTTGTTAAAGAAGTTTGACATCTCATCTCACAAGATTGTGGAGGATGGGGAATGCAACTTGACTGGATGCAGAGGCATGGCAAGGAAAAATCATTGCGGGCTGCCATTATTCGCATAGTTTGCCTTGCCTAAGAAAGGTAATAGGAGTGCTCAAAAATATTTTGATGAAAATTGAATTCAATGACGGATCCATGCTTTGAATATGGTGGGTCCGTGCTCACCCTGAATTTTTCAAAGTTTATATATTTACCCTTAATTTTCTTAATTTTTATGAATTAGTCCTTAAGTTCTTATAATATTTAAGCTTTATGCTCACCTCAAATAAATTTCTGAATCCGCTACTGATTAAATCCGATGTTGGTATGAGGCTACAAGAATGTGCTAGACTTGCTCACTCTTCTCCATGTTTCTTGTTTCATGGAATTTGTTTTTAGTTTTGTTTTTTTTATTTATTGTGAGTTTGTTGTAAAGAGAATTGAAAAATTTTGATTGTACTTTGAAGGTTATTTGGATGAAGTAAAAATAAACATTTATCCAAAAAAAAAATTCTTATTAAAATTCAAAAAAACTAACACCGACGATTGACAACTATTTACGTGGATTTCAAAGAAAATAAAAAAATTAGATAATCGATAACGTATTACATTAATTGATAGTAGATATCTGATTGTATTAACTTAGTTGGCTAACAAATTATATTAGTTTATTTAATTAACAAATTCTATTAACTAATTGTATAAAAGTGTTTGATAAAATTAACTAATATTGTATAATTGTTGGATTATTTGAACGAGTAAAATAACATTCAACAACACAATTATATTAATATTTGTTTGCATAGCTTATTAAATGTAAATATTTATATTTATCAATATTAACTAAATTATAAAAAATAATTTTTTAATATAAAATTACTTACGTGAAATTTGTGATGATTTTTCATCACTATTCTCATTTGAATTGTGTTGTATGTTTGTTTTGGTTAATGCTCTTTAATATTTGTATAAAGCATAATCACCGTGTACTTTTTTTTTCATTTAAATTTTAGGAAAAGTTTTAATGAGAACGATAATTAATTTTTTTTAATTATGATAAATAATTTAGTTTCGTTTAAGTAAATTTTATATTCGAGATGTTACATACGTAGAAAATCTCTGCTGAGACACTCACCCACCAAAAATAAATATGTAACGTCGTTCAGTCTGAATTAATCAAAACGAGATCCTGAAAACCAAAAAAACAATAAAAGAATATAATATTACTAAGCATATCGAATGAATTGTAGAGAATACTTATAAGACATAAAGATAATTTTAACCCTTAACGTTTATAATTTTTATCGTTTTGGCCCTTATTCTTTTTTTGGATAAATTTAGCCCTTAACCTATATCTTTTTGACAAATAGCTTATTTTTTAACTACTATGATAACTAGACCGTTAAAAATCTAACAACGATGACATGCCATATATGATAATATATTTTAAATGATATGACATCTAATCTATCAAATATATATGTGTGTGAAATATAATTTTATTCCAATATAAAATATAAAATAATTATAATTCAAATAAAAATTTAAAAATTAATTAATTCTAAAATAAAAGACTATTAAACATTGTCAACCCTAACTATGATAGAATCAAAGTCCTATCTTAAAAAAATATGAATACAGTTCAAAATTAACTAATTTTTTTAGATAGGATTTTAATTTTATCGTAGTTAGGGTTAAGAATGTTTAATAGTATTTTATTTTAGAATTAATTAATTTTTTAATATTTTATTTGAATTTTAATTGTTCTATATTTTATATTAGAATAAAATTATATTATATATATATGTATTTAATAGGTTAGATGCCATGTTATTTAAAATATATTATCATATGCATATAACATGTCATCATTGTTAGATTTTTAACGGTCTAGTTACCATGGTATTAAAAATAAGCTATTTGTCAAAAAGATATAGGTTAAGGGCTAAATTTATACCCAAAAAAGAATAAGGGCTAAAACGACAAAAATTATAAACGTTAAGGGTTAAAATTATCTTTATGCCTACCTATAATGACACGTCTGCAACGTCATTGAAATTAAATAAAAGTTAATTTAAGGTAAATTTAAATGTTCATGAAAATGGATTTTAATGTTGTGAATAAAATAAAGAATAAGAATAGATGAATAAAGATAAGAGAAAAAAGAGAGATTTTATTACATTCTCAAAGGTGAGTTGTGTACAAAGCTTTGGCCAAAAGTCTATATTTATAGGCATAAGATGGAAACCCTAATTTCAATGGGTATTAAACCCTAATAATAAAGCTCATTAAACTTTAACTTAATATATGGATATCCATCATGAATAAATATATTCATAACACCCCCCTTGGATATCCATGAAGATAATGTGCCTCGTTAAAACCTTACTAAGATAAAAACCCTGTGGGAAAAAAAATTCTTAGTGAAGGAAAAAGAGTACACACATCTTTGATACGCATAACATGTTGCCTCATTAAAAACCTTACCAGGAAAACCCATTGGGACAAAACCTCGGTTAAGGGAAAAAGAGTGCAACGCGTATTACTCCCCCTCATGAAAATATCACATAAGACCTTTGAATCTTCATAATTCAATATTGAATACAAACTTCAAATGTTGAAGTAGATCATGCACTAGTGGATAAATTTTCCAAATCATTGCTTGAAATGATTCATTGAATAATATTCGTCTAAAAATCATGAGGGACGAAACTTGAAGAAATATGTTTCATTTTATCATATTTGATATATTCACCTTGAGATATAAATTTTGTATTATCTCTTTACAAGATAACTTGCATCTTATTTTGTGAAAAACCTTTACATATCTTCAGGATATGTTTAGCCAAACACATATTTCGGCTTTGCCTCATGCATAAAAATTATTTAAAGGTAATGATCTCGTAGCACTTAAATAATATTTCTGGACCAGCTAAGATACGATGCTTCCAGATCAAATAATGTATATATTATGCTTTTAGACCAAGAATATCATTACCCTTTTCTTGAGGCAGAAAGAATCTTTGTTTACACTAAGAGACCTAACAACAATAAGGGTGATCAATGAATATGCATTATTCATATAAAGTCTCTTTCAACATTTTTTTGTATGTCGATTGATGCACAAGGATTTGAGGAGATCTCTTCACGAGTCTCAACTATATTCAAATCAACGACAACAATAAAAGTTCAGAACTAATCCACTTAATCAAAATGCTCGGGGAAATTAAAAAATTCATATAGCATTATGCTAATAAATATTCAATGAGGCGATTATATCAAATACGCCTAAATCTTTCAATCCATAAAAGATATATTTAATAAGGTTGAATAATATTCTCGGGAACTTGACTTAACTGCTTCTAGCAGTCTAAATCCTTTTAGAAGCTTCATGTAAATGTTTTTATCAAGAGGCTCACACAAATAAGATGTAACAACATCCATTAGACGAAACTATTTCATTTATTGCCAGAATATCTAAAAATAATTGCATCCACCACCGAGGAATATATTTTCCTCATTCAATTTCATGTCTTTATGAGAATCCTTGTGCAACCAAATGAGCTTATATCTCATGATTTCTCCTTTTGATTTCTCTTTCTCACAAAGGCTCGCTTATATCTCACATATTTCAATGTACGGGCTATAGGCCCAAATACTTCTCTTTTGATAAGAGATTTTAGTTTCGCCTCAATTGTCTCTTTCATGTTGGCCAATCATTTTTTTGTCCAATTGACAATAATTTATGATCCACATCATCAAATAAAATCTCTAGTGCTATATTGCATGCAAATATATTAACAACGTCGATTTAATTTCAGTTCCATTTATTACCAGACATGACATAATTTATTGAGATCTCTTTATTGTCAGGTACCTGAGTCATGTCAATGTCTCTGTTGGAGACCATTTAATCTCTTCTAGAGATTTTCATAATCATTGATTCCTCGATCAAGACATCATAAAATATAGCTCCTTTTTCCTTTTCGAGGACCTCTTATCTTTGGAACTTACTTGTCTACTACGCTTTAAGCATAAGTTAGACTCATTAGCAGCTAGAGTTTGTCCTTTCATGATATCAATTTTAATCGGACTTAATCACTCTTTTAGGGTCAGCAAAACCATCTGGCAATTGATTTGCTAAATGAATTATCCATTGAACTTATAGTTCACATTGTGTATTACGTGGATCAAAAAGAAAAATGATAATTCATTTCAACTTATTTCTTTCCCCGGCTATTTATTTTCTCCCCCTAATGTTGGGTAAATTGACTCATTAAAATGATAGTCAATAAATCCTCTATCAGAAGCTCTTACATATATTCCCAATAAAACTCATCTTTGTGCGTTATGGTGGAGCAATTAGAATATATATCGCACACCCAAAAAATTGAGATGAGAAATATTTGGTTCTTGACCAAAAACCATTTATAATGGGGAGAACTTATAATCATTTGTTGGCTTGATGCGAATTAGTGATACTACATATAAAATGGTATGTCATCAATATTATCAAGACCATTGTCTTTATAAGATAATCTGGAAAATATGCTCATAATTTTATCAATTGAGCAAGTAGCCTCGCAAACGCCAAGTTGCGGGTTAATAACAAGGATACATATAACTATCTAGTCGATGCATCGATAAAAATCATAAAATATCTAGATGAACTGTATGAAAGGTGTATGGGCCCATATATATCACCTTGTATCCGTTCTAGAAAATTAATAGATTTGCACTCTATCATAGTTGTTGATGATTGAATAATCAAAATGCTTTCATAGCAAGTATCACAAGAAAAAATTACCTTGAAGAAACTCCTAGTTCTTCAATAAATGACCACATGAAAGTGTCAGCAATTTTTCGCATCATAATTGAATCGGGATGGTCTAACCGACCATGCCAAATAAAATAATCTGTAAACATCTAGTTTACAATAACATGAGCTTCAATTTGTACTAATTCTTATGTAGTACAATATGGATGACAGTGCATATAATTTTGCCAAAATTTCATTATTGCCTTGAGTTATACTCGTAATATTGAGATAGTCATCATCCCTTTAACCGATATTCTTAATATATTTCTATAAATATCTTTAAAACTCAATATCTCTTTGCCATTTTGACGAGTATAATGCACTGTAAATATGAAATAAAGTTTTATTTGGCAATAACATATTTGCTCAACGAGCATAATGCACTGTAAATATGAGATAAAGTCTCATTTGGCAAATAACATATTTTCTCAGTCGGAGCTTTCTATGATATTATTACTTCCGGATATTGTACTCGTATTATTCCCTTGCATTTAAAATGGGAAAATATGCATAATTATGTACCTTTTAGTACGTGCTTTATTTTATTCACTTCGGGAAATGAAAAATATGTGCTTTGTACCATTCACTTCGGGGAATGAAAAAATATTAAAAAATAGCACATCATATCAAATTAGATCAAAGATAAGCTCTCAAGAGCTCTTCCGAAGCACTGATATTTTAGTACTTTGAGATATAGTACTCATATTTCCCTTGTATTTAAATGGGAAAAATATTTCTTATGCTTAAATATTGTATGAGTACTTGCACTTCTGCTAAGCATAAATCGCCATAAATTATTGCATATTTTATTCCGGAAGTAATCATATTCTTTTAAGGAAAAAAATAACATAAAAGATAAATAAATAATATATAAAGTAAGTTAACATAAATAATAAATGAAAATAAATTAACATAAAATAAATAAAAGATCTAAGGAAAATAAAATAAATGGCGGATTATTCTTTTGAAGGATTATGAGAAAATTATCAATATCCAATTGATTTGGATCAATAACGCCATTATTTTTGCCACAAAGAAAATCTGTTTATATTTTCTTTAATTTATCATTCATAATTATGGATAAATTCCATAATACTTCGGCGTTTGACAAATACGAGATCAATGGTTTGTACCATCGCATTGATAACATAAAAATTTTAATATGATCTTTATCATTCTTATCATCTTTATAATTTCACTTCTTGTGGATATAAATATTCTCAAAATAATCATCTTATCTATGTCTATTTTATGATCTCAATCATGATCAGAATTACTAATGTGAAATTTATTCTTTCTGCTATAAAATATCACATTCACTTCAAGGAATGGAGCGGAGTCTGATAGGTATTTAAAACCCTTGTATGATATTGTGTCTGTAAGACAACATTAATGTGTGAAAAATGGAATATGTTTTTCTAACATATCCTCATCAGTGATACTCTGTCACATAATTGAGTTTTATTTACTAACCATATAGTGAATTATCACGTTTGCATTCACTTCAAGGAATTAAACAAATTTAAAAATCGCATGGAATAAACATCGTGCTTGTATAATTGCATGGAATAAACATCATGCTTGATTCACTTCAAGGAATAACATAAATCCAATAATCGTATGAAATAATCATCATGCTTGCATTCACTTCAGGGAATGTCATAAATCCAATAATCGCATGGAATAATCATCATGCTTGTATTCACTTTAAGGAATGTCATAAATTCAATAATTGCATGGAATAAGCATAATGCATGCATTCACTTTAGGGAATGCCTCCCATAAAAATTATTTGATCAAGGCGATTTTCGTAACTTGAACTTGAAAGAAGTCTATAGTCGAGTTTTTTGATCCCCCCAAAAATGCTTTCAAGCAAATATAGACTTTATAATATTCATACTATTAAATAATAATTGATCAACCAATATATATACAATTCATACAATGAACAAAAATTTAATCCTTATACGCGGCGTTGTTAAACCAGCCCACAAGGTCCTTTAAAAAGAACCTCCTTTGAGACCAGTAGCCTCGTAGAACGGGATGTCCAGCCAATATACTCGGATTAAACTAACATAATAAAAAACATATTAATTAATTAAAGATTTAATATTTGTTCTAATATCATATAATACTTTGAACATGATTAAAAACATAAACTTTCATCGTAATAATAAAATAAATAAATATTGGTTATAAATAAAGAAAAAAAATTCTCAAATTAAATAAGTAAATCATACCGAGCTTTCCACTAATTTGAATGTATGAAAAATTTAATCACCAATATTTTGTAAAAATCTTTTTCGGGAATTATTGACAAGCACCACGGGAATTGAGTCACTTTATCGCTACACAAACATCAAACAACCAAAAATTTTTAATAAATTAAAAATCAAATCAAAGATCAAAAAAGAAAAAATAACCGGTAAATAAAATATAATTGAGGGAGAAGAACTTATCTTTGATTTATGCTAGTAACAAATTCTTGTCAATAACTCCTTTAAGATTCGACAACAAGTACTTCCGTTGGTTAGAGTCTCGTGCTGATAACGTGTTGTGAATAAAATAAAGAACAAGAATAGATGAATAAAGATGAGAGAAAAGAGAGAGATTTTATTATATTCTCAAAGGTGAGTTGTGTACAAAGCTTTGGCCAAAAGTCTATATTTATAGGCATAAGATGGAAACCCTAATTCCAATGGGTATTAAACCCTAATAATAAAGCCCATTAAACTTTAACTTAATATATGGATATACATCATGAATAAATATATTCATAACATTTAAGTCTTTTTGGTTAATTTATTTGGTTATAAGAAAAATCTTACGGTAAACTACAATAATAGTCCCTAAATGTTCAGAAACTTTTCACTTTAATCATTAAACTTTTAAAACTTATAATACAACAATTAAATTTTTAATTTACTTTCATTACAGTCACTACTATAAATTTGTATAATTTCCACCCTATAGTGGTTCGTCTAATATAAATATCAACGTATTAAAATTATTTTTAAGCCAAATAAAAAAAAATACTATCCTCGTGTTGTGGTTGTATTATATATTAATTTACTTTATATATTACATATTTTCTTATAAGATTCTATTTTAGGACAAAAATTATTTTAATGTATTTTCTAATAAAAAAACATTTTCTTAAATCTTGAATTGTTCTACAAGTTTAGAAGTTATACCGATATGATTAAATATAAAGTAAAATGCTCAATGTAGAAGAAGCATAATTTAATAAAATTCTTCTCTTCTTTAGTCATAGTCTCTTGTTAAAGGCATTTCTATTACGTATTAAATTAAGCTAATTTATTGTTGTTTTATGTTTTAATGAAAATAGGAAAAAATGCTAAACGTTGAAATACATAAAAATATCTTCACTTTTAGAAAAATAGAAAAATATATATTATTTATAGGAACGAATCAGAAATTAAGGTTTGAGGTAAATATAAATATTTGAAAATGGAGAAGAAAAATTCATAAATAAATTAAATATTTAAAATTTAAACAAAGGGTTAAAAATGAAAAAAATTCTTCGGGACAAGGGGATGATTGTTTCTTACTATCCCTATATAGTTGTCACTGATCATTTCGATTAGTTTAAGAGGGTTTAATTGTAACATTTATCATTATACGTATTTATATAGACAGCTTAGAATTTTTTATGAGAAAAAATAAAGAGATTATTCGAAATCTAATGATAAAAAAATTAAAATGATATTTTTTTAGTATACTAACAAGCTCTAAATAAAAATTAACATGAAATGAAACAAAAATATAAAAATAAATAATTAGAACTTTTACCATTATAAAATAACATAAACACAATACGAAGACTTAAGGGATAAGAGCTTAAACTTATTAAATAAAATAATATTATCGGTTAATTTAGTATCACTTCAGTTTTCTATAAAAATATTTTTAAATATTAATTCGTATTGTTTAATAATATTTTGAGATTTCTTTATTTTATTTACTTTGTAAATAACATTAAATTTCTTTACCAGTTTTTTTATCTTTAATCTTTTATATACACCGCCGGTGACATCAATTTTAATATTGGTCGCTGATCATTGATTTCTATCGTTATGTTTATTTTATTTATATAATTTTTAATAATTAATTTTGTTCTTGTAGCACGATTCTACTCTATCTTTTGATATATTTTTTCTGTCATTCGACACATTATTCTTTTTTATTTTTTATTTTTATTAGGGTTAGATCCGACAACACCACGACTAATCAAGATGAAGATCCTTCTATTATGATGTTGATCTTCCTATCTCAGACTCTCGATTTAGATCTGGATATGCGATCACATCTACCGTTATTCGCGTTTGAATGGTGGTAATGTCCTTGTTGTCAACATACCTTCATTGTAATATGCATTTTTATGTTGTTTGTCAATGGTTTTACCTATCATCGTTGACTTTGGTGATGTTTGTATCCTTCTTTTATTTCGAGTCTTTAAATCGGTTTCTTATCTTTTCCTTGTTTGGTCAACTTATGATCTACTGACTGCTAGTTTTGTTTATTAGGTATATGTCTGATTTTAAATATTTTGTTCATTGGGTGTAAATTTTCATTATAATTTCAAATCTATTCTCGTTTAGTAAAATTAATGGATCTCTATTAAAAAAATCTAAAATGACAAATGTAATATCATGGCCTATAAATAGAGATGGGATGTTTTGGTTTAAGCATATCAAGTTGAAATTGTTTCAAATAGTTTAAGTTTGATGAGAAGGGAAAGAGATATGGGTTTGAGTTTCATAAGCATTTTTAAGGGTTTTCTTCTTGTTGTCGTGGTCAATGTTATTCTTATTTCTTCTCAAGTGGCAGCTCAAGCTCTTGCTCAATCTACTACCGAAACCAACAATTGTAAGTTGTTACTGTTACTACTACTAACCTGCTTGTTTTTTAATTATCTACATATTTTTATCTAAGTCTTTCAATCGTATTACATAAATATCGTATACGATATTGCAGTTGAGATCAATAACGATACAACTAAGGCTGAGTTTGGAAAAATCAAGTATCTTAACAGAAGCAGATACGAAGGATATGGAGGAAAATATGGAGGATACGATAATAGTAGAAAAGGAGAATATGGATATAACGATAAAAAAAGTAAATATGGTAGAAAAGAAGGATATGATGACGGACACAATAAATGTGATAACGAAAAAGATGGATATAACGAAGAAAAAGGATACAAAAGCAACGAAAAAAGTGGATATGACGATAAAAATAAAAAACATGAAAGTAGCGGAAAAGATGAATATGACAACATAAAAGGTAGGTATGATGGTGGACATAGTGAATACGATGACAGAAAAGGTGGATATGACAGCGGAAAGGATGAATATGAAAGTAACGAAAAAAGAGGATATGAGTATAACAGGAAAAAAGATGAATATAACAGCGAAAAAGGTGAATATGATAGAGGGCACAGTGGATATGATGGAGAAAAAGGTGAATATAATGACAAAAAAAGAAAATATGAAAGCAGAAAAAAAGGAGGACATGGATATAACGAGAAGAAAAGTGGATATAACGGCGAAAAAGGTGAATATGATGGTGAAAAAGGAGGATATAAAAGTATCGGAAAAAGTGGATATGACAGCGAAAAAGATGGATATGATGACAAAAAAAGTGAATATAACGACAAACATAGTGTATATGATGACGGATACAGTGATAAAAAAAGAATACATAAAAAAAACCAAAAAAATGAATATGATGGTGGAAACAAAAAAGGAGGACATGAAAACAACGAAAAAGATAGATATGAAAACAAAGGAACATATGTATATGACGGTGAATAAAGTAAATATGATGATGGTCATCATAAGTACGGGGACGAATGTGATAGAGAACAGAAGAAAACTACTATAATTAGCATCAAAGATTGAGTGAATGTTATTTTCTCATGCTCACTCACAATCAATGAGCCTCTTATAAAACGCATGTATCTTAATAAATGAGAATAGCAAATCTTAGAATTTGCTACCTCCTTGAATAAAGTGCTACCTTATTATGCAGAGGAGATAATAATTAAATAAAATTATGATTTTCTCCGCTCCTAATTAAGTGCCCCATATTTCTTAATTTATTATCCCATGAAATTAGCTAACATAAGGTAATATGCTAAGTGTCACAGACTTAACCCTCGCATCTTTGGGTCGCTAAGTCGTGCGACACTTAAAAAGGATTTTTCCCGATCAAGTTAGCCTTCTTTCCTCGAAAGTTCTTGTAATGCCCTAAACCGACCTAAAAGAAATAGATCAAATCTAGGAAGTTACGTTTGAAAACTTTACCCTCAAAAAAATAATTTTTAAAAATTATACTTGAATTAAAAATAAAATCATAATGATAACATAAATATCCCAAATATCTCAAAGTTTACAAAATAATAAATAATAACCTGAATATCTAAAAATAGTTTCGCTTGAATAATTAAATAACTGAAAAAAATTTGAGATCCTCCAAGTACCGCATCGCCTAAAGTTCAAAGATCTGTAAGAGAAAAAGCTAAGAGGGGATAAGCTAAAGAGCTTAGTGTGTCTGTAAGGTGCAAATAAAAATAATAAAACACAGTTTATAAAATTATTTTTCAAAAGTAATATTTTAAAAACTAATATACAGTTCACATAAATAATTTTATCAAGAGTAAAGTTTTGGGGAAATACAAATCATGATGTATGAATGATATCATACGCAGAATGCAATCCCATACTCCGAACGCTAAATATAGTGGTGGCTAAACTAACCGATCACTGTGGAGGTAGTTCCCCAGAACCCCTCACCCCTTATTTCACCAAAACGCTGTGTAGTAAAACCACCTT
Organism: Abelmoschus esculentus; assembly: GCA_035048815.1. Classification (NCBI taxonomy): domain Eukaryota; kingdom Viridiplantae; phylum Streptophyta; class Magnoliopsida; order Malvales; family Malvaceae; genus Abelmoschus; species Abelmoschus esculentus. The sequence continues at coordinate 17,526,600 of JAUCBN010000018.1, forward strand.
CCTCCGTACACAATCCTACCTCGTGCACACAATATGATGTAACAAGATTTGAAAATCCAAAAATAATCATAATTCAATCCGAAATCACAATTTATCTAAAATATCAATTTGTCCGAAAACACAAATTCAAGGGATATAAAAAAAATCATATTTACTTCAAAAGTATGAAATCTCAAATCTGAAAACTTTAATATTTCTCAAATCATAATGACATGTATGTATGATAACACAAATGCACAATCAAAGTCACAGTACAAAAATTAGACATGCTAGCAAAACACGATTATTTTTCAAAACACAAAATACTAAGCATGTCACACAAAAACTATATTTTCGGGAAACATATATAGCACCAGTAAGATAACACACCTTCGCCATCTTGAACTCGAACAGAAATAAAGAATGAAAATATAGGCTTTATCGCTTTAGAGAATCTTGATGGAAGAAAATAATTGATGGTTTTCTCTTAGACCAAAATATGTATATATAGAGAAAACTAATTAATTCCAATTAAAATTAGAATTCTATTAAACCATAAAAATCTAATAAAAATAATAAAAAGATTGATTATAGATAAAATTTTTCAAAAAAAATAATCTCAATAAAAATAAAATTCAATTTAAAAATAAATTGTTTATCCAAAAGTCATCAAATCATTTTAACTTTTAATCTTTAAGTTCAAATTTAAAACTTTCAAAACTTTATAATCTTATCTCAAAAATTTTCCTTCAGATTTCGAAAATCAATTTAAAAATCTCAAGAAAAATTAGAGTTTCAAAAATTGGGAATCTAAAATTAAGGCTTTTAATTTAGGATTTCAAAATTAGGTTTTAAAATTAGGAATAATTTTCAGGGTGTTACAGTTCTGCACAAGCAACAAGCGATGAGTGAGTCTCGAACCACAATAGGAAAACCGTGGGGCATAGCGAATGCAAATGGTCAACCCCTCTAGTTTCTCATAAAAGAAAATAGAAAAGTTTTATTAAATAAAATAAAATTCAGGTTACAAAGAAAACTCACCCATACCATCGACTAGGGCGGTAGGGTCTGCCTCGATGGTGTATAGGAAGGTTACATACCTTTACCAGTAGATCATTACAAACTTTGTCGACTTTTCACCCCTACATATATGTGAAATAAACTTTATGAAAATACCCCGACTAGACGTTCAAATGCTCGAATTGGGGACACTTATTCCTAACTTAGAAAAATTACATAAAAGAAAAGACACCTTTCCTAAGACATTGAGATGCTTGAACTGGGGCATCCCTCTAAAGACTCGGTTGTGGCATCGAACTTGGGATGGACACAGCATCCTCTCTCACCTAACTTGTCGATGCCCTCGTCGACAACTTTGCCTGGAACTCTTCGATCTTGTGCTTGAACGCCTTCAGATCGTTCCCTCTTTCCCAGCTTGTCTCTTCTGCGCCCAGACCCTCCCACTTGACCAAGAATTCTCGAACAAGCCTCTTCTTTGACACTGTCACAAACCATTCGGCAAGAATCTCCTCTACCCTCCGTTCTGATGGAGGTTTCTTACAAATTAGATCTCTACTAGTTTGTCCTCGATTGGCATTCGTAGTACCTGTATAATATGGCTTTAAATTACTCACAAGGAATACTGGGTGCACCTTCATCCATGCAGGAGGTTCTATCTGGTAAGAATTGTTCCCCACTTTGCACACAACCGGAAACGAACCTTCATACTTCCGCACCAACCTGCGATCTCTATTCCACAGGAACCTGATCTGTTCAGCCATTAACTTCACTAGGACTAAGTCACGTACTTGGAACTGTTGTTCTCTTCGCCCCCGGTCTGCCATTTTCTTCATATGTTTAATCACCCTATCCAAGTATGCCTGTGTGATATCATTATTTCGAAGCCATTCTTATGTAAACTTGAAAGCTCTAGGAAACTTCCTTCTATAAGACTCAATGGCCTTGTGAGGAAAACGCGGTTGTTGACCAGTCACAATCTCAAAAGGAATTTTATTTGTTGTCGAACTCCTCTGTGCGTTAAAACATAATTGAGCCACATCTGATTAGCTTGTATAAAGTACCTCAAGTACTCCTTTAACAAGGCGTTGAACCGTTCTGTTTGACCATCTGTTTGGGGATGATAACTTGACGACAAATTTAGCTTGGAACCCAACAATAAGAACAATTCTCTCCAAAAGTTCTTAGTGAACCGAGATCTCGATCACTGATTATACATTGAGGAATGCCCCAAAACTTCACTACATGTTTAAAAAGCAACTGTGTTGTTTCCTCAGCGGCACAATATTTTAGTGCAGGAACACCACAAGAATTATTCCAAGATCCCCTACTCGAGGCAAATTCGTTATAAAGTCAATGAAATACTCTCCCACGGTCTTGTTGGCACTGGCAAGGGTTCCAGAAGCCCAGGTATCTTTTGGCGATCCACCTTATCTTGCTGGCAAATAAGGCATGTCGTGGTATAATCCATCACATCCTGACGCATATGAGGCCAGTAAAATCCCTGTTCTAACAAAGCAAGGTTGCGGCACCATCCTTGGTGTCCTGCCCAAGGTGTAACATGACACTCACACAACAGTCGTGACCTGATTTCCTCGGCCCTTGGAACGAACATTCGTGGTTCTTTTGTCATCAACACTCCATCATCGACCACCCACTCCTAGCCAACACCATTATTGTTACCGCTTGTGGATCATTTTGTAAATTCTCAACAATCAGTTCTTGAATATTATCTGATACTTTACTTCCTAACATGGGAGCTTTTCTCCTCAAAGCTGCTATATCTGCCCTCCGACTCAGTGCATCTGCAACTTGATTTTTCTTTCCAGCTTTATGCTTAAACTGAAAATCGAACTTATCCAGGAACTTTTGCCATCTAGCATGCCTTGTCGATATCTTCGAATGGGTTAAAATATGGCTCACAGGCACATTTTCCGTTCTCACCATAAACCAGGATCCCCATAAGTAGTGCCTCCAAGCCCTCAAGCAATGAACTACGGCTAACAACTCTTTTACTTAAGTTGTATATCTTGTTTCTACACTATTTAACTTCCTACTCTCGAAAGCTACGGGATGGTCCTTTTGCACGAGTACCCCTCCTATTGCATAGTCAGAGGCATCGACTTCTACTTCTAAGGGATCCTCCAAAATCGGTAAAGCTAAAACTGGATCGCTCACCATTTTGAACTTCAGATCTTCGAAAGCTTTCTGGCACTCAACTGACCAAATCCACTTCTCTCATTTCTTAAGTAATTTAGTGAGCCTCATCGTCCTTCTCGTGTAGCCTTCCATAAATCTTCGATAGTAGTTGGCTAGACCAAGAAAGGACCTAAGTTTGCTGACATTTTTTAGAATAGGTCAATCTATGATAGCTTTTATCTTTCCGTCGTCCATCCAGATATGACCTTGTTCGATAATATGGCCAAGTAATCGAACTTGCCTCTGCGCAAACTCACACTTTTCCTTCTTCACACAAAAAAGGTTCTCTCGATGCCTTTCAAATACCAACAGCAAATGCTCCTCATGCTCCCTTAAAGAAGGTCTATAAACCATGATGTCATCTAAATAGATAACCACAAACTTGTCAAGGTAATCCAGAAATACCTGATTAATTAGAGTACAAAAGGTAGTTGGTGCATTGGTTAGCTCAAACGACATTACTAGAAATTCAAATGCCCCATACCGGGTCACATATGTTATTTTAGGTTCATCCCCTTCAGCCACTCTCACTTGATGATACTCTGATGATGGAGGCTATGGAGTCCTATTAATTCCATATTTGTCAAATTATAGTATTTAAGATGTCTGTCTCACGAGGACTGAGTCAATCTTGCTACTTCTTATGACTGCACTAAGGAAACTAAAAACACAAGTAATTTGAAGATGTGAATTATAACTAAGATAATTATAAAAGCATAAAATTAATTAACGAAATAATAAGAGATAAGCAAGGCTAGGTTGAGTGCTTTGTAGAGGAGAATCCAGTTATGTTAAGTATCCACTTATTAATGCAATGGGTTGAACTGCCGCTTCGCTAAGGGTCGTCGCAGCTGCCTAGGCGGGGTTATACCTTGTCGACAATTCAACATTCCATAGTTTGATAGAGCATCATTGTATGTATTCTTCCTTATCCCTAAGCGAAGAGAACTGTTGAAATCCGCGTCTTGATGATACCTCCCGGCATGAATCAAGGGCGGACAACAACCAAACACATGCGTCTTGTTAGTCCCTGAAATCCTTGGCGGATTAGTCAATGCCCATGAGCAAAGATCGTATTCCCTCGTTTCGTGAACCTATATCTCCCGATGCTAGGCAAATGAGGTTTTCTCACATACTTATCTTTCGAGCTCATATGCAAGAAGAGTAACTACTAAGAGAGAATAAACTATGAAATAGGTATTGCATTAATAAATATCGAACGTAACATAACCTTCATCTTCGACTACTCCACAAACAATCTAAACTTACGAAAGACTTAGAACATGATGGAGGCGACGGCTAAAGGTATAATAATATGAGAATCTGTCTCGACTCCACACTAAACCTAAATCTAATAAGTGTCTTATATAGGCCAAGCCCTAAGTTGATTTTTTCATGCAAGGAAAGAGTTCTAAACGGGAAAGAAATCTAATTTCTAATTAAATTATATTAATTTAATCTTATTTCCTAAAATATCTTTTCTTTTCCCGCGGTTGGCTTTGACATGGGTTTGACCTCCTAACTGAGTCTTCTTCTTTCTTTTGCTCATTGTCCTTTGAGTTCGGTATCTTTTCCTCTTTATGTTGAGCACCAATTGTTGTCTTTTACGCTGAGGCGGCGGCCTTCAGAACTGTCGTGGCGGGTGCTTCGTCTGTAAATCAGCATCTTTTTTCTTTTTTAGCTCTTTTTGTGATCTAGTTTCCTGTCTAAGAAAGAAAACTACCAAACGTATATGTTTTATGTCATAAAGTAGATAATTTTATATAGCTAGTGTTCGGATGCTGAGATGTGAAAAATAACCAGAAATATCCTATTATCGCCTTTAATTCTGTCTCTATTGACAATAAACGAGTGAGGAAATGATATGAAAAATGAGGAGTTTTGAGTGCTCATCACCTAACCTGAGGTCCAACTTTGTAAAATACTTTACACTACTCAATTGGTCAAACAAATTGACAATCATAGGATACTTGTTTCTAACTGTCACTTTGTTTAAGGCTCGGTAGTCCACACACAATCGTAGACTTCTATCTTGTTTTCTCTGAAAAAGCACTAACGCTCCGAAAGGGAACTTAGAGGGTCTAATGAACCCGACCTCTAGCAAATCATCTAATTGCTTCCTCAACTCCGCTAGCTCAGGCGGAGACATACGATACGAGCACTTGGTAGGAGGCTTAGTTTCAGGAACTAGATCAATCATATAGTCCACCGACCTTCGAGGTGGCAAACCCATTGGTAACTTATCAGGCATTACATCTTGGTACTCTTCTAATACTCCTCGAATCCTTTCTGGTAGTATCCCAACATTAGACTCCACTTTTTTAACAGGAATTACTACGAAAGAAAGGCTCACCCTTCTTTACCCCTTTTTCTTAAATTGAATTGCTGACAACATCTTTTTACCCCCACGTGGAACAATCGTTGTTGAGGCTACACAAGGACAATCACCCAAAAACATCACGCAACCTGCTATAAGTACAAGAATCGCTTGAACAATTGTCATAAATTCGAGCCCAAACACCATATCAAAATCATCCATCTGTGTGACAGTGAAATCTACATTCCCTCGCCACGGTCCCAATTTGATCCGCACCTTCTTAGAGCTTTCACAAATCGATGAAGCAGCCGAATTGACTGCCTTTATTTGTCTCATATCTTTAGACACTTCTAGGCCACACCTTCTAGCCTCTAGAGGAGAGATAAAGGTATATGTTGCTCCTGTATCCACCAAAGCCCAAGTTGTTCTTCCATTAATCAACACCTTTACATACATCAAGCCCTTTTCTGTCTCTTTCTTTAAGTTGCTCAATTGGGACTGTAGTGCTGTCAAGAAACGAACAGATCCATCTTGCGGGGGTTCTGCTGTGCTATTTTCATTAGGAGAATCAACTGGAGCATCCCTTAAAAGCGTCACTTCCAATGCATTTAACATTCCCCTATGAAGGCATTCAACCATCCGATGAGGGCCTCTACATATATAGCAACCCGATAAAAAATGATTTTGTCCGCCCCCATCTCCAGTTATTTAGTTCCCCATGTTTGAGGTCTCTTCTTGGGTAAACGGTCTCTTGCCTGCTCCCCAAACCATTGGCTTATCCATTCTCGAAGCTTTTTTGTTGATGCTAGCATTGTTATTGTTCCCACTAGACCCGACGACCTTACGTTTATTTGAATTCTCACTATAATCATTGAGACACTCGGCCACTACCATCGCCGCAACTACATCTTGAGGCTTTTGTCTTTGTACTTCGGTTCTATCCCATGGCTTCAATCCCTCCAGGAAAGAGAACATCTTGTCTTTCTCCGACATATCCATGATGTCTAACATTATCGCAGTAAATTCTCTCACATACTCACGGATAGTCCCTGTATACGTCAAATCCCTCAGCCTCTTTCGAGCCTTATATTCAATATTTTCAGGAAAAATGAGCTTATCAACTCCTTCTTCAGCGCTTCCCAAGTATCTATAGAACGCCATCTACAAATTTAGACTGCCACTAAAACTTGGCATCCCCTGACAAGTACATCAATGCTATTTCCACTTTGTTCGCATTTGTTTCATCACGCGAGGCCCGAAAATACTATTCTATGTCAAACAGGAAATTCTTGAGCTATTTTGCATCTCGGTTTCCCTCATATCTCTAAGGTTTAGGCACTTTCATCCTCGGTCCTCTGTCAACAACTGTTGAATTACCCACAACAACTTGTAACAAGTTCACCGTAGCCTTGAGCTCGTCTAGCTCAAAATTGACACGATTCAAACTCTCCTTGGCCTCCTTACCAAGCTCTTTGATAGCGTCGGTCAATTCTTTCTATCTTTCCTAAATCGCTTTTAATCTATCATTCGAAGCCACCATTCTCAAGGCTGCCATTGCAGCTTCTAATTCCTCAAATCGACCAAGATTAAAGGATCCACCCCCTTGTTTCGTCGTACCCACACTTGAAAAGGATTTCTCCCGATCAAGTCAGCCTTCTTCCCTCGAAAGTTTTACACAAGCAACAAGAGACAAGTAAGTCTCGAACCACAATAGGAAAACCGTGGGGCATATGAGTAGATATGTTATGGGAGGGAGAGATTATTACATGGTCTCAACTTATAATGTTATCTATGATCACATCTAGGGGTGCTTATCAAGCGAGTCGATCGCGAGTTGGGCATTGCTCGATGCGTGCTCGTTAAAAAGTTTTATTAAATAAAACAAAAATCAGGTTACAAAGAAAACTCACCCAAACCACCGACTAGGACGATAGGGGCCGCCTCGATAGTGTATAGGAAGGTTACATACCTTTACCAGTGGTTCGGTCCAAACTCTATCGACTATCTATCCCCTACATATATGCGAAATAAACTTTATGAAAATGCCCCGACTAGACGTTCAAATGCTCGAACTAGGGACACTTATTCCTAACTTAGAAAAATTACATAAAAGAAAAGACACCTTTCCTAAGACATTGAGATGCTTAAACTGGGGCATCCCGCTAAAGACTCGGTTGTGGCATCGGACTTGGGACGGCCACAACACAAAGCATAGAAATGCAAATCTATATTTTTATTGAGTAACATGAAATGTTGATAAGTGTAAAAAGGGATAAATCATCCTTATTCAAAGATTTATGTACTTGGTCTTCCTTATGGTCAAGCTTTTTATTTCTCTTTTATTCCATATTTTTCATATCTGTCATATTCAATCGTTAAGGACATAACTACTTATAGTCTTTCATGGAAAAAGAGTAGTCAACATCCTAAGAACATTTTCACCGGCGAAATCCTCCTGAGCCAGAGGATCATGCTTCACCATTGTCGCAGCCATCAGATTAAAAGCACACGTGCTTTATAGATTGCAACTGCCATTTCATAAACAATGCTCATAAGTCCTAACACTTTCTTGTTGTTCGCTAAAAAAAGCGCGTTAGGCAATAGGCATTCACTGCTACGATTTGTGCTTTAACAAAGGAGGGATGCCGCCCTCTTTAAAGATTATCTTTTTGTTTCTGTCGTGGTCTTGAGGGAGGGAACTGAATAGTCTCTATATCCCAAAGGGAAGCAACTGAGATTGATAGTTGCTACCTCCACATCTTCGATAACAATATCGGAACCCAAGATAGGTTAGGTAGTAAACCCGGATCCACTAACTCGATACTCAACCACACGGTGTTGTGGTGTGCTAGAGTGAATAATGTCCAGGAACCATAGAAAGAAAGTGGTTGTCCCTGTATTGAACGCCACCAAATAGTAACCTTCTCGACGATAAGAACATAAGTGAGATTTTTTAGGTTATATCATAGAGGAACTACTACACGACATAAGTGGCTCATAAGTAAGATTTCGTGGGTTATCATAGAGGAATTACTATGCGACATAAGTGATGAGCTACGGGAATTCCCCACGATGAGAGGCGGTCCGCTCAGAAGCAGAAGTTGTGGGCTTCTGAGAGCCCCTACTTCACCTATCAGCGGTTTCGATTCTATCGATCTTTGGTTACACAATTTAAAGGTCTTTGCGGATACCAAACGTAGCTTTGATGTACTCTTATTTAGCATTGTAACTTGATCCGAATATGAATTCAAAATATCATATTCAGGTTATCCAAAACTGATCTATCAAAATTTCTTTCAAAACTGTCATGGCCCTAATTGAAGCATCGAGAGAATTAGGGATTTTTGAGAAGGAATTGGGGGAAATTGGAGAAATAAAGATTAGATTGGGAGATGAGGATGCACGTGAGAATAGAGGAGTCTTACTCAGTGGAGAAAATGGCACCGTATTGACCAAGGAAGATTATCTGACACATGAGGAATTTAAGGAAGCGCATGAGGTAATGAACCAAACCAGTGAAGACCGAACCAAAGTGAACCGGATGTAGGGAATTATTATAGTTTTATGGTAGCATATTATGGACACTAGAAAGAAGTTAATCCAGCTGTCAATTAACATTGTACACAGTGGATATAACAGAAAAATTGTACAAGGAATGATTATCTTATGAATGAATATACATGAAATTTTCTCTCTATCTATCTTCTACCTCTAAAACCCTTTCTTATTTCTATCATTCGAGTAAGAAACATTACAATTGATACTCAGAGTTAATTCGATCCACCATCACGCTGGGAAAATCAAGAAAGAATCAGTAAATGGCTGAGAGTGTAGACCTTTTCAACATTCAACTGCAATTGGACGAGATGGTCTCAAGAGGTTTATGGGAGGATAAGCTAGCAAATATGGAGATCCAGATGGCAGAAACATAGTCAGATGTTAAAAATTTGATTGCTTTGTTAACCAGAGAAGTTGAAAATCTGGGAGAAGACACTCTTGAGAAAGCACAACCAGGAGACAACAACGATCAAAGTAAAATGAATGGCAAAAGGCACGTACAGGTAATTGTTCTTGTTGGAAAAAAAGGTACTCTATGCTGCAAGAACTAGGTACTTCTATGTTATATGAAACCTGGAATGAAATCTAGAATCAACTTAACTTGAAACCTAAAATCGAGTTACAGTTGTTTGAAGGTGAAAATGCTAGGGTCTAGGTAAGGACGTGTGATAAATACTTTACCCTATTTTCTATCCCTGAAGAAGGGAAGTTAGAAGTAACAACTATGTATTTGACAGGCAGTGTAGAAGTTTGGTTTGACAGTTATATTATGCATAAAAGTAAGGTCACTTGGCGTGAATTTGTGGCTGATCTTTTCCATAGATTTGAAGATAAAAACTTGAATGATGTCATAGAAGAGTTTAACAAGTTGTAGGAGAAGGGTTCTGTGGAAGAGTATCAAGTTCAGTTTGAGGAGCTACAACCCTATGTTATACAAATGAATCCTGAAGTAAGGGAAGGATACTTTGTTTCTAGTTTCTTAAGTGGACTAAAGGAGGAATTCAAGCATAAGAAACTAGCAGAAGCTTTCAGAAAAGCTCAATTTTATGAACTAGCCCTAGAAGTGGAGAGTAGAAGACAAAAGTACCAAATTAGAGTAGTGATGCACAATGCTGCTGATAAGAACTCAAAAGTCCTTATTTCTCATACCATTTCTCCACTCGTTTATTGTATATAAAGATAAAATTAAATGCGATAATAGATATTTCTGGTTATTTTTCATATCTCAGCATCTGAACACTAACTTTATGAATTTATCGATTATTTGGCATAAAACATATACGTTTGATAGTTTTCTTTCTTAGACAGGAAACTAGATAACATAAAGAGCCAAAGAAGAAAATAGATTCTGATTTATAGACGAAGCATCCACCACGGCAACGTTTTGAAGGCCGCAAAAACTACATTCGGTGCTCAACAGAAAAAGGAAAAGATACCGAACTCAAAGGACAAAAAGCAAAAGAAAGAATAAGACTCAGTTAGGAGGTCAAGACCAAGTCAAAGCCAACCGCGGGAAGAAGAGATATTTTAAGAATTTAAATTAAATTAATATAGTTTAATTAGGAATTCGATTTCTTTCCCATTTAGAACTTTTTCCTTGCATGGAATGATTAACTTAGGGCTTGGCCTATATAATGAACTTATTAGGTTTAGGTTTAGAGGGAGAGTCTACACGGATTCTCACATTATTATACCTTTAGCCGCCGCCTCCATCATGTTCTAAGTCTTTCGGGGGATTAGATTGTTTGTGAAGTAGTTGGTGGTGAAGGTTCTATTATGTTTGATATTTATTAATGCAAAACCCATTTCGTAGTTTATTCTCTCTTGGTAGTTACTCTTCTTACATATAAGCTCAAAAGATAAGTATGTGAGAAAAACCCGTTTGCCTAGCATAGGGAGATGTAGGTTCACGAAATGAGAGAATACGGTCTTTGCTCATGGGTATTGACTAATCCGTCAAGGATTTCAGCGACTAACAAGATGCATGTGTTCGGTTGTTATCCGTAATTGATTTACGCTGGGAGGTATTATCAAGACGTGGGTTTCAAAAGTTTTCTTCGCTTAGGGATAAGGAAGAAGACATACAAGGATGCTCTATCGAACTATGGAATGTTGAATTGTCGGCAAGGCATAACCCTACCTAGGCAGTTGCGGTGACCCTTTGGGCGATCCATCGAGGCGCCAGTTTAACATCTTGCATTAATTAGTGGATACTTAACATAACTGGATTCTCCTCTACGAAGCACTCAATCTAGACTCGCCTTTATCTTATTATTTCATTAATTAATTTTATGCTTTTATAATTATCTTAGTCATAAATCAACCAATTCATTCACTTGTGTTTTTAGTTTCTTTAGTGCAGTCATAAGAAGTAGAAAGCTTGACTCAGTCTTCGTGGGACTGACATCTTAAATACTACAATCTGACAAAGGTAGAATTAATAGGACTCTATAGCCTCCATCAGCTGCCAATAATAACAAGTTCTTCAAGAATGTTTTCTACTGCCAAGAAAATACAAGTGCAACCACACAACAAACAATCATTAGTGGACTATAGAAGAGCCCATAATTTATGTTTCAAATGTGGGGAGAAATTTTCACCTGGACATCATTGCAAGAATCAACAGCTCAATGTAATAGAGGATGCAGACAGTGAAAAAGAAAAAGAAAGAATAGAAGGAATATATGAGGAAGTGAAAGAGGAGCAGATGCAAGGGGAAGGCCAAGGAGATGGAACCTTAGAAATTTCTATTAACGCCCTAACTGGAAATATGGGCTATAATACCTTGAGGATACAAGTATTGATCCAAGGTAAACCAGTAAATATTCTGGTTGATAGTGGGAGTACCCATAGTTTTATAACACCTAATTGGGCCAAGGAAGGAATGGAAATGGTTACCACACCCCTATCAAAAAAAATTTCAAAACATGTGTCATAAAAATATCAACATACCTTTTTTAATAAATCCATGTAAATAAAAGTAGATAAAAAGATTTATAAAATAAGAGTTTCGTTTCCAAATTACATCAACCGAATTAAATAAAATTCAAAATAAAATAAAGACTCGATTTATGGTAAGGTCTTATGAATACAATAAGTATATATTAAAGATCAAGTATTGTACTCTTTCACGGCTTCGATACTAGAAAGTCCTCGATATACTCCTCTAAAGCTAATTGTCCCTACACACGGAAAATACCACAATTTCACACGTTGAGCTAATAAAACTCAGTGATACATTTCTAATCTACTGTAGTTCATGAATATCATTAAATAAACATGCATGATAAGATAGTCAAGAATGCACAAAAAGGCTTCTAAACTAAGATTCATCTCCTAGCTTACCTTAGCTAAAATTCTCACTTTATTTATCCCAAAATAATATCATATAAGAAGATCAATTGTCCTACCAAGCTTACCTACTCGGTATCACATAGCCCATCGAGTTACTAGAGATCACACAACCCACCGAGTTATAAGCATTGCACTCCGAATCATACCGTCTTAAGGTATAAAAGTCATCAACCATTAACCCATACCATATTCACACATGTATACAACATTCATAACTATTCGTCAAACATAGCCTTATTATACCGGTGCTCAAATAACCATCGATTTTCCTATGATCACATAGCCTTCGGGTTGGACTATATCTAGATTAATATAATTATAGATACGTTCAAGACATACATGGATAAACATAACCATAAATAGTATGATCCTGAGGTCACACAATCCTTCGAGTTGCTTGATGCTCACACAGCCTATCAAGTTACTTGATGCTCACACAGCCCATCAAATTGTATTTCCTTATCTGGATCATCATAACCACGGATAGATTCGAACTGCATTTAGATCACAGAGCCCGTGGATACATCGGACGTACTTGCTCACACAGTCCAAAGTACTCATTCCCTTGATTAATTACCCATGAATTTAGGATATTCGGATTCCTTTTTACACAACATAAGTTATACATGCTCTCCCGATCAGTACATACATCATGCTTAGAGGTAAGAAGAATCTAATAGTACCAACATTAAAGTCCAAGGCACTCATCAATAATTAAAGTTCAACATCTCAAAACTATTGACCCATTTATATAATTCTCATTAGGTTATCTCATTATCTAAAGCCTCTTAAATACGATGATGTCTCATCAGTACATAACATAGACTCTAACTACCATACACTATTGTTCGATCCACCATAGATTCTTAAGGAAACATAATACAATTAAAACAAGCATCGATTATTAAGTTATTAGTCATTATTCCATATATTAGGGGTATTAAATTTACTTTATCGGTTTTATAGTTCATTTTATACCTTTTGAGATCATTGAGATCCTTATCTCAAATTATAGAACCCTCGAATACTAACTCAAAATTCTTGGACAAATTGTTCTGCACGTATCGATACGCTAACCTAGGGTATCAGTACGCCTCACTAGGGTACCAATACTCCTCACCTGAGTATCGATACATGAACGCTATTTGAAGCTTTAGCCTAAAGCTCATACCGGTATGCCTAACCCCTTATATTGGTACCCGGTTTCGTACACAAAAATCGCATTTTGATATTTTACCCGTACCAATATATCTCTAAATGTGTATGGATACTCGATTTCGTCTTCAAACCAAAGGAACAATGATATCGATACATCCTCCCATACCGGTACATGAAAGCGGTTTTGGAAATCCAAACCCACTAGGGGTATCGGTACGTTCCTCTGTGTATTGATATGCCCCTCACAAAAAACCTCTCTAATATACACTAGCATACCGATACGCCCCCTAGCTCTATTGGTATGCATGCCTAGAAACGAAGGTCTTGCTCAGATTTCACCTAGAAATCCCACTTAACCAAAATATTCTTATAAGAAATTTATCATTTCTAAGGTTCTAAGCTACCAAGGCAATTAAACCAACAAATCCAAACATTCAATCAAGAAACAAAATCATTTAGGAGTCTCATAAAATGTAGGAGTCAGAGATGTACTGACTTTAAGCTAACAAAATCGGATTCATGGTTGCAACCAAGCGTCTTCTACTCTTTCCCCTTGCTTCAAGCTTCAAAACGTACTATCCACCAAAGCTTTAAATATGAATCTTGGTTGATAGATCTCTTTGTGTTGAATAACTCTTCTTTGATGACCGAAACAAGATTCTTCCTCAACAACAAGTTTCCATTTTTCTCTTTTGGGTTTAGAGTGAAAGATTGAGGAAGAAGATGGGAAGGGTAAAGTGGAAGATTGAGGAAGAATATGGGAAGAGTAAAGAAGACAAAGGTGACTTCACCCTCTACCCAAAAATGCAGAGAAATAAAATTCTCTCAACCTTTATCTCCTTGAGGGGTAACTTATCCAATTGCTCTTATAGACCTCTATCAAATACAAGCCCAAGCCCACACTTACGCCCCAAAACAACTCAAAAAATTCAGTAACACAAAATCAAGGGCCGACACGATCCAAAAAACTTGAATACTTGACCCAACTTGACAATTCATGACTTGGGTCAACACCCAACGTTGACCTAAAAAAATCGGGTCATTACAAGCAGTTTTCAACTCTTGAATTACTTTCTTCGGTGGGTAGACTATAGGGTGTAAACGAACCCCTGTTGATTTCGGATTGTAAAAGATTGTTTAACAGCATGATCAATCTGAGGGTGAAACTGAAGAATCTCTACAGAAACTTGAGTTGGCAACTAAATTTCTTTGGACGCTAATTCAGAGAATATAAGCGGTTTGCAAAAGTTTATTTGTAGGTTTTATGGTTTGAAGTTTAATTTGCTACCTAATCTTGGCCTCCTTCACCAGGCTACTTATATGGGATCAAGTTTAGTTACCTCTCTTCCCTCTAAGAAAGGGGTTCGTTATTATGCTTATAAACTAAAATCTGGGAGACTTCACCATCCTAGATTTAAGAAAAGTCAGGAGCTAGTATCATACAAATCAGGAACAGGAAACTATGACTATGAAGAAATACTTGCAGGCATCAAAGTTGATCGACACTAACACCATTAGAGTAGATCCTTTGTGTTTGTATTTGCTACTTCATGTAGATTCCTCAGAATTATGCCTCCAAGGAGTTTACTTCGATTGCATGGAACAATTACATTATCACCAAAAATTGTTCTTGAGATTCTTATAATTCACTTACCTGTAGACTTCTGGGTTTTGTTTAACTCGTGTTTGATTTTTTCATTCTAAATATGTGCATGTATTTTTTAGAGTTTACAACTTGGATGCACATGTTCCAATTCAACATACTGTTCTGAGACATGTGAACATGTCATGTATATCTCTTTCGGGTGTAAATCGTCTATCTCTTTTTCATGCCTTCATCTGTGTCTCCGTTTTACATTATAGGGTTTAAGGCTCTATGTTAGGGGTTATGGTTAGGTTTTAGGGGATTAAGGGTATGATGTATTTTTTAAGGCATAAGGTTTAAGGTTTAGAATATAGAAAATTTGGGTTACAGTTTAAAATTTAATTTTTTAAAATTTTTTAACAAAAAGCATAGATGAAATCATGAGAAAGAGGTAAAAGATTTTTACTATTTTTTTATAATAAATCCGAAAATTCGAGAGACATGGGAAACCATGCGTGGTAGATTACCATATGAAGACAAAGGACGAATTACCTTGGAGGTATTTAAATTCTTATTCTGTCAACCATTACTATTTTCACTCTAAAACATCATAATTTTGTTGATTTTTACTGATTCTCAAATCACATATAAAAGATTAGGTACAGTTGAGATCCACTAATTACTTTAGTGGTCAAGGAATCTAAAACATCGCAGTTTTATTGATTTTTATTGATTCTTAAATCACATATAAAAGATTACGAATAGTTGAGATTCACTAATTGACCTAGTGGTCAAGGATGCTCATCCTACCCTATTTTGTTTGGATTCGAATCTCGATATAAGAAAAAATTATAATCTCTATTGAATAAAAAAAAATATGTATAGTTAATATACCACTCTTTTATTAATTGTATATTGAGTCTTTAAAAAATTTAATCTTTATTAATTAATTTAATGTTGTTTAGCGGTGTTCAATATTAATAGTGTTTAGCAGTATTCAACGTCCATTATAGAATTTTAGTAAACAATAACCTTTTAGTTATTTTCATTTGCGATATATAACTAAGAGTTAATAGACAAGAGCCGAATAATCAAGATTTTTAAAGCCACATTTGTTTGGTGACTTATCATTTTAACATCAATAATATCTAAATTTTAGATTTTATGATTTAAATAAGAATAATTTTATAATTATTTTAAATATCTTGTATATTAAAATACAACTCTTAGTAATCAATGAGGTTAATTTTTAAGTGATAAGTAATTTGACATCACATAAGAAAATGTACAATCCAAAAGTATTATGTATGCAAAAAATTATCATTGGAAGACACACTCTATCAAAATCAGATATATAATACAAGTAAGTCTATATTAACCATCTTAAAACACTAATAAAGTAAGAAGACAAAAACACAACTCTTAATTATTAATGTAAATAATTGATTTGTAAAAACTAAATCCAAAATTTAAATTTTAATATTAATTTCTAATCCACAACCTTTAAACCTTTAAAATGAAGCTTTGAACTTAAATTTGTAACGATCCGGATTTAGATTTGAGTGTCGGGTTAATCCGAGAGTTTGGGCTTCGGTTTCAGGTCTCGGGTTTAGCGGTTTTGGCTCGGGTTGTGTTGGGCTTTATTGTGTTGGGCCTCGTTTTGTTGGGCTTTGAGTTGTAGACTAAGGGAATTTTGATAAATGTCAAAATAAGTTGAATAGAGGGGTTTGGGGGTGTTGTTCTGCAGAAGTGAAGTCATAGGAGCAGGGGGCTTTTTCCTTTTCTTTCATCTTCTTCATCTAAAGCTCAAGAATGAGTAAATGTAAGATCTTGCTGAGTTTGGGTTAGACTCATGTTTTCTTGATGGAGAGGAAGTTTTAGGGCTATTGAGGATCTACCAATTAACCTAAAGAAGTGTTAGTTTGGTGGAGAGAAGGGTTTTAGTGGGGGTTTAAGGGGAGGTCGGAATTGGGTTTTAAGAGCTTAAAATCTGAGTCATTTTGTGTTTTAAAGCTCTAGAATCATCCCAAGGTGAGTCTAATTCATTCTTCACCTTTCTCTTGTAGAGAAAGAGGCTTGTGTACCCTCATCAAGCTTAGGAGGGGGAAAATCTTGAAAAGTGTGGAGCTCGTTTTAGCTGCTGTGTTAGCTTGAGGTTGGTACTCCCAACTCTTCATAATATCATTCATATTATGGTAGATTGCATTTCATATAAATTGATGTATGTTGTTTGGTTGAATGAGCTTGTTTAAGCTTTAATGGTGAAATCCGAGTTAATGTGTTAAATCAATGGAAATTGATTCTAAAACATCCTAAACACTCTTAAAAATGAGTAGGAAGACTTTAGGATCGATTAGATAAGTTTGGGGCTGAAACTCTAAAATTTCTAAGTGTAGACCTGCATTTCGTGTAGGGGATATCGATACTCGGGCTACCGGTATCGATACCCATGAGTAAATTTTTGACTTGTCATGCAGGGTTATCGAACCACGGTTCGATATCGAGCTCTCCAGGAACTTTTTGTATCGGTACCTGTATCAAAATGGTCCTTCCCCTTTTGTTGACTTTTGAATTAGTCAAAGGGTATCAATATTGGCATCGAAACCCTTGTTTCGATACTCTCTTTAGGGGGCATCGGTGTTGGGTGTTTCGATACCCCATATAAGGATATCGATAACCTAGTGAATTTTGGCCAAGTTTGAGTAGATTTGAGGCTCGGTGATCTTAATAAATAATTCCATTAATTTATAAGCTATGAAATGAACTATTAAACTAAGATTGATAATCATAACCCCGAAAGACTTAAGTATGATAATGTTTAATATATCTTGTTGTGATAAGATCCTAGGTGGGTCGTTGTGTGGTCTGAGTCCTTATATGATGGAAATCTGGATATCCATAAGTGTTACAACACGTTGAAGGCCATCCGATGTAACATGTCGGGTGATGATTGAAGACTTTATTCCGAGTGTTGGGCGGCCTCACTCGAAGATGTTTGAGATAACATTCCGAGCATGGGGTTGGTTGGGCGGCCTCTACCCCTTTCCGAACATTGGGCGGCCTCGTTCAAAGATGTCCGATGCAACATTCTGAGTATAGGAATTAAGAGCAGCCTCAATCTTAAGTGTAGGATCCCGATACTGTGTAGACGCGGGCCTCACTCTTGTGTGTTGACTTGTGTGATTGTATATGTTATGTGCGATAATATGCATTCATTTATTCCATGTGTTAGGCAAGCATACTAAACCATCATACCATGCACGAGATTTATATGTCATGCTTTACTGCTTTTGATATGCATGATGTTGGCCGAATTCGACGTATCCATTAAGCTTGTATGGCTCAACGTTCGAATATCTGTTTTCGTGCGTAGGTTAGGTGAAGCTAATTCCGTAGAGCACCATCAAGGTTTGGATTTCAGCATCGACCGTGTTGTCAGAGTACACTTATTTGATGTAGTGGGCATTGTACTATGTTGAACCCTATTGTAATTTGTAACTCTATTATTTTAATTTGGGTCGAATGTTTTAAATTGTCTGTAATATTTTGGAGCTTCGATTTCTTTAAACTATTTTGGGCTTATTTTAATTTAAATGGATTTTATGTATCGATTTTGGACTAGATATGATTTTATCATTAGACTTTTAAAGGAAATTTTGAAATACGGGTTTTGGGCCGGAGGCCCAATGTGACATCTAGGTCGGATGTTATATTTAGTGGTATCAGAGCCTAGGTTGAGTCAGTTCTAGGAAGTCGCCGGGGGAGTCTAGTGTGTTATATAGGTGTTAGGCTAGTACTTGCCCACGAGTCGATATAGTACTTCTCTCAAAGTTGAAATTTTAATGGTGTAATCCTGTTTGTGGCCATTGTTGTGCAGAAGTTGTTAGGCATGCCTAGACGTGTGAGAGATCAAGAGGAGATCTGGGGTTCTCGAGGTGGAGACTCCGACTATGAGTATAAGCCCGATAAGGAGGTACTATCGGATGATGTCGTTGGTCAGGGGGCCAACTACTTTGCACAGCTGAATCGGACCTTGCGCCGGATAGTGAGAGCTATACCGAGGATGTCTTCTATTCCACGTAAGGCATCGATTGAGAGGGTGTAGAGATAAGGAGCTGTCGAATTTTTTGTTACAGGACAGGATAATCCCGTACAAGCGGATCAGTGACTGCATGATACAAGATGGATCATGAGGCAAATGAGGCTGAGGTCTGAGGATAAGCTATCGTGTATGTTGTCGCTTCTCAAGGGCAACGCGAGAGAGTGGTGGAAGACTGTTGAGTAGGGTTGGTATCATCATCGTCCTAAGTGGAAGGACTTTCTTGAGGAGTTTGAGAACAAGTATGTGGGCGAGACTCACATCGACACCCTGAGGGAACAGTTTACCCATCTGGTTCAGGGGAACCGTTTGGTCTTTGCTTATGAGTAGGAGTTCCTTCAGTTGAGCCGGTATGCCCTGGAGCTTTTAGCTACCGAGAAGTTAAGGTGTAAGAGGTTCTTGAGAGGTCTGAGGAAGGAGATCCAAAGTTATCTCACTTCTAGAGCACCCACAGTGTTTTCAGAGTTAGTTGTTAGTGCTAAGTCTCTTAAGCAAGTTCAGGGGTTGACCTATGGGTCGTCTGTTGGCCAGGGAGTCTCTGGTGGAGCCAGTCAGATTCGTGCGGGTAACTCTCAGTTCCACTCTGGTAGGATTAGAAACCATTGGAACCAAAATAGAGGAGCATCGAATTAGAGTTTGAGGTTAAATCAGAGGTCAGAGTCTGTGGGACGTAGGATGCAGTCTATGTCTTCCTCTGCTGGAGGTCTAGAGAGTTTACAGAGGAGTGCTAGTGTCAGGGATCAGACTTGCAGGCGTTGTGGCTGGAGTCACCGAGGAAAGTGTTGGGGCAATTCTAGAGTTTGTTTTTAGTGTGGGTCTCCGAATCACCTTGTGAGGGACTGTCTTGAGGTTGTGACTTCTCCTCCTGGTCAGGCTCAGAGGATTGTGTTTCAGGCTTAGAGGGGTCATGGGTTCTCTCGTGGCGGAGCTAGCCATGTTTCAGGAGGTACCTTTCAGTCTACCGCTAGAGCACCGGCAAGACAATATGCTGTGAGGGCACAGGAGGACTGTGTTGCTACCGATGTGATCTCAGGTACGTTCAATTTGTTTTTTGTACCCATAGTTGCTCTTATGGACTCGGGGTCTACCCACTCGTATATCCGTAGTGGGATATCTTAGTAGTGGTGGTTACCAACGGAGGATCTAGAGATAGGGGTCGTGTAACAAGTCCGTTGGGGTTGGATGTGTTGGTGGACAAGGTGTATCGGAGGTGTCCGATCGAGGTGCAAGGATCTATCTTCCCAGCCGATCTTATGGTTTTACCATTTCAAGAGTTCGATGCAATCCTAAGGATAGATTGCTTGTTCGAACATGATGCGAGTTTGGGGTGTAGATCTAAGATTTTGAAGCTCAGAGTAGCAGATGGTTCTAAGCTTGTTGTGAGGGGTGAGAGGAACCTGTGTTTAACGAATGTGGTGTCAGCGTTGACAGCTCAGAGGTTGATCCAGTAGAGTTGTGAGGCTTTCTTAGCTCACGATTCTTGATCATGACCTTATTGAGCTCAATAGGTCATGATCAGTTGAGGGGTGCCCGTGTGTTTTCTAAGATAGACCTGAGGTCAGGGTACTATCAGTTGAAGGTGGTAGATGAGGATGTCCAAAAAACCGTTTTTAGGACGCGGTACGAACATTATAAGTTTCTAGTAATGCTGTTTGGGATCAAGAATGCACCTGCAGCTTTTATGAACTTGATGAACCTGATCTTTCAGCCGTATCTAGATCAGTTTGTAGTTATTTCCATCGATGACATCTTGGTGTATTCACGCTCAGAGGAGGAGCATATTATCACCTAAGAGTGATTCTTCAGGTGTTGAGTGATAGGCGTCTGTACGCCAAGTTCAGTAAGTGCGAGTTTTGGTTATCAGAGGTGGCGTTTCTTGGCCACATAGTTGCAGCATATGGAATCCGAGTAGATCCCCAAAAGATCCAAGTTGTGGTGGAATAGAAACCACCAAGGAATGTATCGGAAGTCCGTAGCTTTCTTGGACTTGTCGGATACTATAGGAGGTTCGTTAAGGGTTTTTCGATCATAACGGTACCTTTGACCAAGTTGCTTTAGAAAGGTGTTCCTTTTGTGTGGGACGAGAGAAGACAGTAGAGTTTTGAGTAGCTGAAAGCTTATCTGACAGAGGCAATGATCTTGACGCAACCCGAACCGGGGATAGATTATGTGGTGTTTATGATGCTTCCTTGAATTAGTTAGTTTGTGTACTTATGCAAGAGGGTAAGGTGGTTGCTTACGCCTTGAGGCAGTTGAAACCCTATGAGAGGAATTATCCTACACAAGATCTCGAGCTTGCAGCAATGATCTTCGCTTTGAAGATTTGGAGGCATTATCTCTATGGGGAGAAATGCTACATCTACACCTACCATAAGAGTTTGAAGTATGTGCTTACCCATAAGGAGTTGAATCTGAGACAACGTCGGTGGATAGAGTTGTTAAAGGACTATGACTGTGTCATAGAGTATCACCCTAGTAAGGTGAACGTGGTCACTGATGCTTTGAGTAGGAAGTCCATGTCGGACTTGAGAGCTTTGTTTGCTTGGTTGAGGATTACCGAGGATGGAGGTCTTTTGGCTGAGTTGCGCGTGGAGCCCACGCTTGTTTAGAAGATAAAGAGAGCTTAGGTGTTAGATGAGGAGTTGGTATCTTAGTTAGAGGCTATTCAGAGAGGTTAGTAGTTAGACTTTGAAGTACGAGATGGTGGTTTCTTGTACTTCTAATATCGGTTGTATGTTTCGACTTTAGAGGATCTAAGAGATCGTATCCTAAGAAAAGCTCACCGTAGTCCATTCTCTGTCCATCCGGGTAGTAACAAGATGTACCAGGATCTTCGTCCTTTCTTTTGGTGGTCGTGAATGAAAAAAGATGTGTTAGAGTTTATGACAAGGTGTTTGGCATGTCAGCAAGTGAAGGCGAAACATCAGGTTCCTTCAGGGTTGCTTCAGTCTATCCAGATTCTACAGTGGAAGTGGGATCGTGTGACCATGAACTTTGTCATCGGGTTACCGATGACGTTGAGAAAGCATGATGCCATATGGGTTATAGTTGACCAAGTCAGCTCACTTATTACCAGTAAGGATGAACTTCAGTTTGGAAAAGTTAGCTTGGATGTACATCAAGGAGATCGTGAGGTTGCATGGTGTACCTTCATCGATCATATCGGATAGGGATTTGAGGTTCATAGCGAGATTATGGAGGTCTATCCACGAGGCTCTAGACACCAAGTTGCACTTCAGTACAGCTTTTCATCCTCAGACCGATGGATAGTCTGAGAGAGTTATCCAGATCTTGGAGGATATGCTTCGGTGTTGTACGGTAGACTTTGCTCGTAGTTGGGAAGAGCAGTTACCGTTAGTAGAGTTTGCTTACAACAACAATTATCAGTCGAGCATCAAGATGACTCCTTTTGAGGCCTTGTACAGGCATAGGTGTAGGACACCTTTATGTTGGACAAAGCTCAATGAGAGAAAGATAGTGGGTTCAGAACTTGTTAAGGAAACTGAAGAGAAGGTTCAAATCATAAAGGAAAGGTTACAAGCAGCTTTTGATAGACAGAGAGCTTATGCGGAAAAGAAGCGTAAGCACATCGAGTATAAGCTTGGTGAGAAGGTGTTTCTCAAGGTATCTCCCTAGAAATGTATCATCTAGTTTGGTCGCAAGGGAAAGTTGAGTCCAAGGTATATCAGGCCTTGTGAGGTGGTTCAGAAGGTTGGACCAGTGGCTTATCGGCTAGCTTTGCCTTCGGAGTTGGCACGTATACAAAATGTGTTCCACATGTCTATGTTGAGACGTTATCGTTCCGATTCTTCACATGTGGTTCAGCTTGAGAAAATCAAAGTCAATATGGATTTAACTTATGAGGAGAGGTCTTTAGGGATCATGACAGAGGAGTTAAAAAGCTTTGTAACAAGTGCATACCCTTGGTAAAGGTTTTATGGAGTAATCATGGGATCGAAGAAGCCACGTGGGAATCAGAGAAGGATATGAGAGCTCATTATCCTCATCTCTTCCAGACAGGTAAATTTTGAGGACGGAATTTTCTTTAAGGAAAGGAGAATTGTAACGACCCGGATTTAGATCCGAGTATCGGGTTAACCTGAGAGTTTGGGCTTCGATTTTGGGTCTCGGGTTTAGTGGTTTGGGCTCGAGTTATGTTGGGCCTTGTTGTGTTGGGCTTTGAGTTGTAGACTAAGGGCATTTTGGTAAATGTCAAAATAAGTTGAATAGAGGGGGTTTTGGGGTGTTGTTCTACAGAGGTGAAGTCATAGGAGCAGGGGCTTTTTCCTTTTCTTTCATCCTCTTCATCTAGAGCTCAAGGAGGAGTAAAGGTAAGATCTTATTGAGTTTGGGTTAGAATCCCGTTTTCTTGATGGAGAGGAAGTTTTAGGGCTGTTGAGGATCTACCAATTAAGCTAAAGAAGTGCTAGTTTGGTGGAGAGAAGGGTTTTAGTGAGGGTTTTAGGGGGAGCTCGGGATTGGATTTTAAGAGCTTAAAATCTGAATCTTTAGGATCGATTAGATTAAGTTTGAGGCTGAAACTCTAAAATTTCTAAGTGCAAACCTGCATTTCGTGTAGGGGGTATCGGTACTCGGGCTACCGGTATCGATACCCATGAGTAAATTTTTGGCTTGTCGTGTAGAGGTATCGAACCACGATTCGATATTGAGCTCTCTAATAACTTTTTGTATCGATACCTGTATCGAAACATTCCTTCCCCTTTTGTTGACTTTTGAATTAGTCAAAGGGTATCGATACTGACATCGATACCTTTGTTTCGATACTCTCTTTGGGGGGCATCGATGTTGGGTGTTTCGATACCCCATATAAGGGTATCGATACCCCAGTGTATTTTAGCCAAGTTTGAGTTGATTTGGGGCTCGGTGATCTTAATAAATAATTCCATTAATCTATAAGCTATGAAATGAACTATTAAACGAAGATTGATAATCATAACCCCGAAAGACTTAAGTATGATAAAGTTTAATATATCTTGTTGTGATAAGATCCTAGGTGGGTCGTTGTGTGGTCTGAGTCCTTGTGGGATAGAAATCCGGATATCCATAAGTGTTGCAATAGTTGAAGGCCATCCGATGTAACATGTCGGGTAATGACTGAAGACTTTATTCCGAGTGTTGAGCAACCTCACTCGAAGATGTTCGATGTAACATTCCGAGCATGGGGTTGGTTGGGCGCCTCCACCCCTTTTCGAATGTTGGGCGTCCTCATTCGAAGATGTCCGATGTAACATTTCGGGCATAGGATTTGAGGGCGGCCTCAATCCTGAGCATAGGATCCCGATGTTGTGTGGACGCGGGCCTCACTCTTGTGTGTTGACTTGTGTGATTATATATGTTGTGTGCGATAATATACATTTATTTATGCCATGTGTTAGGTAAGTATACTAGACCGTCATGCCATGCATGAAATTTATATGTCATGCTTTACTGTTTTTGATATACATGATGTTGGCCGAGTTCGGTGTATCCATTGAGCTTGTATGGCTCAGCGCTCGAAATGTGTTTTCGTGCGTAGGTTAGGTGAAGCCGGTTCCGTGGAGCACCATTAAGGTTTGGATTTCAGCATCGACCGTGTTGTCAGAGTACACTTATTTGATGTATTGGACATAGTACTATGTTTGAACCCTATTGTAATTTGTAACTCTGTTATTTTAATTTGGGTTGAATGTTTTAAATGGTTTGTAATATTTTGGAGCTCCGATTTCTTTAAACTATTTTGGGCTTATTTTAATTTAAATGGATTTTATGGATCGATTTTGGACTCGATATGATTTTATCATTGGACTTTTAAAGGAAATTTTGAAATACGAGTTTTGGTCCAGAGGCCCAATGTGACATACGGGTCGGGGTGTTACAAAATTATTAAAGACACCTATAAATCCATAAAAACTATATCTACCAACCTAATCTAATCATCTCATGCAATTCTTATTATTTGTGGTTATGTACTCATTTTTTTATATTGGATTTTAATCGCATTTAATATATTTTTGACCGATTAATCTTATTACTCTTATTTAAATATTGTTTTAACCCTTTATATTATATAGATTTTACGATCGATATAAAATTGTCAGTCAATCCTAGGAGTGATAACGAGCCGAGTTCGAAATTTTAGGCTCGAGCTCGGCTCAAAAATAATATTATTGGGTTCGGCTCGGGTTCAAAGCTCGGCAAGCTCGGCTCGGTTTGGTTCAAAATGGACAATTTTTATATTATTTTTATTATTTATTTATTTATAGTTTATTTTTTTATTATTTGTAGTTTTATAAATTTGTTTTAGTCGATAATATTTAATTTATTTTATTTAATTTATTTTAATGGATTTAATTTCAATTATTTTATGTTTTTCTTTGCTAAACAAATTATTTTTAATATATATAAATATATATATTATATGTTTATGTATAATTATTCTGAACCTGTTCACGAGCTTTTCGAACCGAGTTTGGATAAGCTCGACTCAACTCGTTTAAATCTCAAACCGAATCCAAATCGAATCGAACTCACTCGAACAAAACTTTGACCGAGTCGAGCTCGAGTAGCTCATGAGCCGGCCAGGCTCATTATCACCCCTAATCAATCCTATTAAAAAATTGTCAAATCAATTCAATGGACTAGATGATGGGAATTGAAGTTGTGTTGTTATGAATAAAGCTTCGGGGACAGAAATGGCGGACAATCCTATCATTGTCTAAGCCCACCAATGTTTGTGCAATCGTATATATTTTTGGCTAACCGTCAAATAACTACTTAAATTATATTATTTTTTTAGTTAATTGTTTAAATTAATTTTTGGGTAAATTAATTTTATTTCATAATTCAATAAAAGATTTTTTACTAAATTTTGTTATTAAAAAACATGTCAATTCTTAAAATTTTAAAATTATATTAAAAATAAATAAAAATATTTTATTTATAGAAAATTTTTAAATTTTTCATATTTTATAAAATAATGCCTAAATTTCAAAATCCATAACTCCTCAAATTTAAAATTCAGATTTAGGTTAATTTCTTCACCAATTATCACGTCACCGTCTATTATATCGGTCACCGAAATTTTATGATCTTTTTCCCATCATTTCGTCGTCTAAAATTGATTGATAACGTAAGAAATGTTAAAATTATTGAACAGTTCTTTTGAACGATTCACAATGAATATCGATAGGACAGACAACGAGCAACATGTGGGTTGATTGGTACAGAAAGGGTGTTTCATTTCGTCGTTGGCAACATCAACGGAGTGGCCGGATTTGGGAATTATATATTTTAGGGATTATTTTGAGAATATATTAATATTTTAGGATATATTTTTATTTTATTTTATTAATTTTATTTATTTTGGATATAATTTTAGCTTTTTCAAGAGTTGACACGTGTCATTAATGGTAAAAATTAAAAAAAAAACTCATATGAGTTACGAAATGAAATATTAAGCCTAAAAACTAGTTTAAGCATCTAACTAAAAATGTATAATTTTAACGTCTATTTAACGGTTAACTATTAGAATTTGAAATTAAATCAACTAATTCTTGGTATTTATTTACGCATTAAAATGTTATCTAAAAGAAATTAAATTAATGATTTTTGTAAATAAATATTATGTTTTAGAATTATGAATTTAATCAGTTCTATTTATAATGTGATTGATTTTGTCTATAAAAAACATATATTTTATTAAAGTTAAAAGTATCCAATAAAATGTATCATTCAAGTCATCAACTTTCAGGGAAGGGAGTTTAAGAACCAACAAATTTAAGAACAGATAAAAAGGACATAACCGAAATGTTATCAGAATATATAATATTTTCGATTATATATAAAATAATATTTTAATTTAATTACGTTGCGAGATATTATTTAGGTTATATTTAAAAATATTATTAAAAATAAAATATTTAAGTTATGTGGGTAATATTTCATGTTCTTTATTTTTTTTAACATTTCGGTTATAACCTAAATTACTACTCATACTAGTCAAGGACGGAGTTGTATGGTGCTGGAGAGGGGCAATCGCCTTCTACTCCTGAAGAAATTTTTTTACTTTTGTCTCTTTATTTAAATTTTTTTAAAATTTATTTTTTTTATAAATTTATCTCTCTACTTCTAAAAATTTATGTTTTGCCCCCTTTAACCCCAAATTTTAACTCCGTCACTGGTACTAACCATACATGTTATATTTGTTGATAACATTTAAGATATATTTTTCTAACGTTAAATTAAATTGTTGTACCATGCAGACCTATCCCCTCCTCAGACATCATCAATTAATCGAGTAAAATTTTCTACCTCTTTATCATGCCTTCATCTATGCCTCATGTTAAAAATTTCTAAAAAAATTGAATTTTAAACCCTAACACTTATTTTTATATCATAAAGCCTAAATTCTACACCCTAAAAAATATACTCTAACCCTAATTTATTAAACCCTAACAAAAACCTCTAACCTAAAATCCTAACACTCAAAACCCTTTAATTTAAAACGAAAACATGAATTAAAATATATAAAAAAAAAATAAACGATTTGCACCACAATTAATACCTAATTAACTGCCTCCTCTATAAAAAGCAACCTAAAAAGCTACACGACTATAGGCAACCAAACAATAGAAAAAGATCTCTCTGTACATCACCTAATCTATAACAAACCATTAAGTTAGCAATACCACAAGGTTTGCATTGCAATCACTCATTTGAATAACCCCATTTTTTATGATCATTATTTATTGAACATGATCCGAACAGACACTTAGACTCGTTATACGTTATGACGTGATGAGTTAAATCTATCCGATAATCTCTCATTGTTTTGCCACTTATTATAATGGCATTCGTTGCAGTGACCTAAAAGTGGGGTAACAAATAGAGGGTGGGAAGCCAGAGTCAAGTACAGAGTTTAACTGCAAGTCCCACAACTCAACAGCACAAGGGAAGATCGAGAAACATGAAAGCAAGTCCTACCTTCATTTCTCTTTCCATCCTCTCCCATTGTCAACTTGAAAAAGCTTTTGACGTGTAGTGTGATGGATGGGCACAACATAAAGGACCCACGTTTTAAAGCTACAAATTGTAACAATTCAACAAACCCTTAGCCCCCCTTTTTGATTCCTTTAATCTTCCTCATAAAAAACAGTCTTTTTGGTGGTTTTTACAGTATAAAATCATATGCTGATACACCAATTCACCACTGTTTTTCAGTTTTCCAACCCGGCTTTCCTATTTGTTTTTGCTTAGGATTCAAGCTTTCTCTCTCTCTTTATCTGCCTTATCATTCACTAGGAATTGGTTATTTGACACTTTTGTTTCTTTGTCACACTGTAAGAAAAGAAAGGTCAGTTTTTTTTCTTTCTTTCTGGGATGATGGCAATTAAGGTTCTTACTTGGAATATCCTTTTGTCTCCCATAATTTGATTACTATGCATTCGTGTGAATTTCGTGCTGTTTCTGTTCTGGGATTTATCAGATTCTGTTGTTTCTGCATATTCTTTACTCTTTCTCTGGTTAGTCTTTGATTCTTCTTCTCCTTTCCTTTATGCACTCCGTCGCCTACTGTTTTGATTTCCAGAGCTTTTGTATGGTTTGTTTTCCTCGTTTTGAATGCTTTTCATATTGATATGAAAATAAGATGAAACAATTTAAAGGTCACCCAGAGCCCCAAAGTGTGAAATTCTGGGAAATTGGATTCTGATCCATGGGGGAAATTATTTTATGGGATTGAATTTGGGAAATCCTTGATGTACTTCAGTCAATTTTCTTCAATGATGTTGAGTTTCATAATTAGGGTCAAAACTGGTACTGTCATTGACTGGTTTCTCTCTTATCTATCTTTATGTTAAAAATAGTTTTTGGAGTCAATTGGGATAATGCCTCCCAAAGTGGGAATTCATCTAAATATCCCATAACAACCATATCTAACACTATGTAAACAGTGATTGTTTTCTAATTATGGTTTTATCCCTTTTCTAATTCCCTGAGTAGCTACAATTGCAATTCCATTTTTGGTTTCGAAGCTGTTTCTGCTGTCCTAATTGGATTACTTGGTGTTCTAGAAGACGTCGGCTAGTTAGCAAATAGCGTTTCAAGTAATGGGTTGGCTGACCAAGTTTCTTAAAGGTTCAAATGATAAAGGGAGATATTATGGGAGATATGCAGCTGATAGAACTTGGGATGAGCCTCGCCATTCAACGGTAATGCTATGCTCTTTATAACTTCAGTCTGCATTCTGCATGATCCTGTTTCGTTCATTCCTATGAGTTTTTATTTTCTAGTGTTAACTGAGTGAGTCTTTCCCGGAAACTTTGATGCAGGAAGGTTCAGATGGTTTTGACAAAGATGAAATTGATTGTGCCATTGCAATTTCCCTTTCTGAAGTAGATCAAAAAGGCAAGAAAGTAATAGGTATGGCTGCAATTTTAAAGCGCTGATGATGCAAATGTAAACTGATTTGAAACAATAGTCTTTTGTACTAAACTTTGCTGTAAGAAAATTGCCAAAGCTGACAAATTTTAGATCGGGCTCCATTTTATCTTGCCGAACTGGTTCTGATAGTGTAAGATGACCCCCATTTCCTTACTCATATCCAAAATGAGTTAATAGAACTCTTCAATTCTCCTTCCAAAGGTCAGGCTGATAGAAAAAGTGAAAGTCAAGGTTAATTGTTCCCTTCATAGGTTTCTGTGTCAGGATTCAGGGGTATTTTTCAACTTGGTTCCTGTGTTTTAATGTGTTAGAAGTTTATCCATGTATCTACTCTCATGTTTTCCATTCACTTGGTAGAAGATAAGTCTGAACCGGACGAGGAATCGGACGATGATGTAACAATTGATGAAGGTCATCTAGAAGATGAGGACGCCAAACATCCTGTGGGTCTTGAGGAGGAGGAGGAAAGCTATGGTAAAGCTCATGTGGAGGAAGAGGATGACCGATATGCCAAAGTTCAACCGGAGGAAGATGAAGATCATGCTAAAGTTCAATTGGAAGAAGATGAACAGCTTGCTAAGGCAATTCAAGAAAGTTTGAATGTGGAGTCTCCACCTCGTTATGGTCATGGGGGATTATTTTCACCTTATCCATTCTTCTTTTCAGCTAGTTATAGGTAATTACTCATAATTATCTTTTTTGAATAAGTTCTTATTGATTTTGAAAGTTACTAATGTAGAAGGAAGCTAATCTATACTGAATGCATTGTTGAGAAAGTTGTAAAAACTGCTTAGGGAAATATCAGACTTAGTAACACACGGTTTTTACCAACTTTCCGCCTGTTACAGAACTTAATGCAAAATTTTATCATCTGTTGGAATAAAATGTGTAATTAAGGTTCAACTTTGGTTGGCATAAGGATAATTTATGAGTAAATTCTCTTTTGGTTGTCACAGCAGGGCTTTATACTCTGTTCAATCTAAAGATTCTTAAATTGTTAGTGTAGTACTCATGTAACACTATAAAATTGCAGACACCGCTTGAAAATATATAACAATAATATATTTTATTCTAGATATTAATCGAGTCTATTCACATGTTTCATACGGAACCTGACCTAGTTTACAAAATGATGATGCTTGCAGAATCTGTGCTGGTTGCCAAGCTGAGATTGGTCATGGACGATATCTTAGTTGCATGGGTTCTGTTTGGCATCCAGAATGCTTCCTCTGTCATGCTTGCAACCAGCCAATTAATGATTACGAGGTCTATATGTCATCTAATTTAACTATATTCGTTAAACTACTTTGAACTGTACTTGGTTTACAGGCGTGTATGTTGATTATAGCCTAATCTTGATGTTTTTTCTGGTATAGTTTTCAGTTTCAGGGAATCGTCCTTTTCATAAATCCTGCTATAAAGAGCAACATCATCCTAAATGTGATGTTTGCAGGAAATTCGTAAGTGCCAAATCCATCTCAGGGTCTTATCAACCTTATTATTTTGCATAAGCAAGTTTTCTTGATCTCTTCATCTAATATAAACGGGAAGCTGACTAGCTGTGCATCAAATTTTAATCGGTAACTAGATGATTCATCCATAGTTGAAGAAGGAAGTGTTGATTAGTATTCTTTTTAATCAAATATTGTGATTAGCAAATCGAATAAATTGATGAGGTAGGCCAACAGGAATGCTGGGCTTCTTTAAACTAATTCGAGACTATTTCCGGTATATGCTAACTATTCTGAAGTGTAATTTATAAACATACCTATTAGCCCGTCTTAGGCTTCTGAATCTGAAGTAACTTCCTATCACCTGTTCTTATACGTATTGTTGACTGCTGTAAGCTGATCGATGACTAAACCACTGTTCATGTGTTATTCTTGGAATTTTAAGATACATGATACCTTGGAGGCCGTTTTATTTGTCAAGTTTAGGACCATTTGTTATTTAGTTTAAGCATTAACATGTTGGACATCAAGTTAACTTTTTTCTCTTCCCATGGTAGTAGTTAGATGCTGACCTCATTACTTTTGACAGATACCGACAAATCCAGCTGGTCTAATTGAATACAGGGCACATCCCTACTGGATGCAAAAGTACTGCCCCTCACACGAGCGTGATGGCACTCCTCGCTGTTGTAGTTGCGAAAGAATGGAGGTGAGTTGAAAGAATGCTCCCTTTTACTTTTAGAAATGGAACAAAGAGAAGGGAACTAAATCCTTTTGTAGTTGCACAAAAAATTTATCTTTAAGAAACCCTTGTAATGGTTGCAGCCGACCGATACAAAATATATTTCACTTGATGATGGTCGGAAGCTGTGCCTGGAGTGCCTAGATTCCGCAATTATGGACACTCATGAATGTCAGCCTCTTTACCTTGAAATCCAAGAATTTTATGAAGGATTAAATATGAAAGTAGAACAACAGGTTCCTCTTCTTCTTGTTGAGAGGCAAGCGCTAAACGAAGCCATGGAGGGAGAAAAGAATGTAAGGCTTAAACATGGAAAGATTTACCTATCAGAGTAAATTACCTTGGTCTTGTTTAAATAACATTTTTACTGTGGACAGGGGCATCATCACTTACCTGAAACTAGAGGACTCTGCTTGTCCGAAGAACAGACAGTTACCACTGTATGAAATTTCCTCTCAGATTCTTCTCAACTCCTGTAGTTCCGTTTTATCAAGATGCCTTAATGTTTAACTAGCTTTGCACGTTTATTTGATTCCAATTACCAGGTCTTGAGGAGGCCAAGGATTGGAGCAGGCAATCGGTTCATAGACATGATTACCGAGCCTCACAGGCTAATTCGTCGATGTGAAGTTACAGCTATTCTCATTTTGTATGGTCTACCTAGGTATTATCTCATGTTTACTTTCATTGATGTATTTCTGTTATTTTTACCTACGATATAGTTGGCCGAAAAACGATAAAATCTCTTCTCTTTTCTGTACATACAGGCTGCTGACAGGATCTATCCTGGCTCATGAGATGATGCACGCTTGGCTTAGGCTTAAAGGTGTTTATCTGTTCAATAAATCTATGATCAATGCTTGCAATTCTTTTAATTTATGGAAAGAACTATTAACAAAGCTGGAATTTTGACAGGTTATTCGAATCTGAGTCCAGAAGTCGAAGAAGGAATATGTCAGGTTTTGGCACATATGTGGTTGGACTCTGAGATCTATGCTTCATCAGGAAGTGAGGCAGCTTCATCTTCCTCCTCGTCATCTTCATCATCACCATCATCGTCATCATCTTCCACGTCGTCAAAGAAAGGCAAGCGCTCCGATTTTGAGAAGAAACTCGGTGGCTTTTTTAAGCATCAGATTGAGTCGGATTCATCCAAAGCTTATGGAGAGGGATTCAGACTAGGTAATCAAGCAG
The DNA here is from genome assembly GCA_035048815.1 of Abelmoschus esculentus. Taxonomy (NCBI): domain Eukaryota; kingdom Viridiplantae; phylum Streptophyta; class Magnoliopsida; order Malvales; family Malvaceae; genus Abelmoschus; species Abelmoschus esculentus. The sequence continues at coordinate 17,559,693 of JAUCBN010000018.1, forward strand.
TGATCAAGTATGGTCTTAAAAGAACACTCGATCATATTCGAATGACAGGAAGCTTCCCTTTCTGATTCACAAAGATGAACTATAACCGGTCTTTCTTTTTACACCGATCGAGAACCGGATTCCTGTCTATTAAAATATTATACATCAAAAACTTCAGAATTAATACGTTATAGAACTGAATAATCAAATGAAAATGTTAATTTACTATTGTAATTTTCTCCTTACATAGTATGTTGCATGTTATTACACTGTACTGGAATACTATTTAACCATAAGAAATAGAATTTCTTTTTTCTATGCTTTTCCTGTCATATCTTAGCAGCCCTGAAGAATGTGTAAGGAATTTTGTCTAAGAAAAAAAAGCCCAGACTCATGCCTTTGCCATTGATTGCAATCACACAGACATATTTGGAAGATTAATCCAAGCTCAGACTTCTAGAATTTTGAGCCTTTAACTGCTACCATTGTCGTTGCAATGGAAAGAGGATACCTTAGGGTTAGACCCATTATAATTTTCGAAGGAGCTTGTATTTATGCGCAACCCAGCCATTTAAACAGACTCTAGCAACTTCATTGACCCCTCGAAACATTTCTGCTGCGGGTTTGTGAAAAATCTCTCGTGCAGACCAAGTGTTTGCAATTTTGTCATAGTGAAATTTTTATTATTTACGTAAATGATCTCGTAAAAGGAAAAATTTTAGTTTAACCCAAGAAAAAACTAAAATAATTGTATCTTGACCATTAAAAGGATAGAGTCCTAAATGGTGAATTGAAAAATGCTTAGATATGTTAAGTAAGCTATGTTGATTTAAACCTCAAATCATTGTTCTCACCGGTTTTGCCTTAAAATCTTGTTTTAACCAATAAATCTTCTATGTTTCTATAAATTTTAAAATTAAATACGTTAAATACAATTTTTATATAAAAATACTTCTTAAATTTTATCAATTTTAAAGTCAAACCTTAAATTTTAAAATTATTTTATTACAATTTGTATCCTGAAGTTTCGTTCGATTTCGTCTTGCATAGGATATTAATTGTTAAGGTTGTAAATGAGACGAGACAGATCGTGAGCTACTCGAGTTCGATTTGGTCAAAATTTAATTCGATTAAACTTGACTCGATTAAATTCGAATCAAGCTCGATATCAACTCGAGTTCTTAACGAGTCATGCAATTAATATCTCACTGCCTTTCTCTGCAATTCCCCTAAAGCACAAAATTGATTCCCCTAAAATTGATTGAATTTGGTGGAAACAACCAATTAAATACATTTATTTCATTAATTTTTTTTTATTATTTTTTTAAGTGAATCTTCACAAATATTTACTATAAATTAAATTTAAAAATAATTTTTACTAGGTCAAGATTCACTTGGTAATAAAAATGAGATGAAAATTTAAAAGAAATTAATATATTTGATTAGTTAGTCTCATAAATGATATGATGAAAATGACTCATGATATAATTTCTCCTCCAATAGATTTAGAGAGATTTTTTAACGAGACATGTGAATGGTGTTTTTTCTCATTTTATTTTAAAAAATATTATACATTTTGAAATAATTTATTTTATTCCCAAATACTATTATACATAATTTATTAAAATAACATTACTAGATTACTATTTAAAATAAGGGTTATATTATTGAGAGTTCTTAAGGTTGTTAATAAAAACTTTAAGATTCTTATCAGTTATTTGGTTTCTAAATAAAATATAATATAATATAATTAAAAAGTTATGTTTCATTAACCATATTCTTAAACCATCGTAAACACTAATTTCTAATCCCTAAACATTAAACCATAAACTCTATATCTAAACATTAACTACTAAACTCGAAAACCTAAGATATAAAATTAAACTTAAACCTTAACTATTGAACTATAAACATTAATCGCTAAAGTCTAAATCTTAAACCCTAAACATAAACCTAAATTTTAACTACTAAACCATATATAAATCTAAACCCTAAATCCAAACTTAAACCAGAATCATTCCTGAGATTTTAGTGACCCTAGAGGGAACGTAAAAATAGGCCTCTAATAATAAGTATTAAAAAATAGTTTTTAATAAGAAGTATTAATAAAATTAAATTAAGTATATGTCTATTAACAAATATTATAAAAAAGTAGATCCTTAATAACAAGTACTAATAAAAAAATAATCTTTAATAATAAATATAAGAAAAACAAATTTTAAGAGTAAACCTTTAATCACAAATATTATAAAAAATCCAACCTCTAATAACAAATATTGAAAAACTATGGTCCTAATAATAATTATTGAAAAAATAAACCTTTTATGTAAGTATTAGAAAAATTTAGACCCTAGAAACAAATATATTAAAAAATAGGTCTCTTATAATAAACATCGAAAAATAAATTTTAAAATTAGATTTCTAATAACAAGTATTAGAAAAAATTGTGAATCTAATAATAAATAAGGAAAATAAATAAATTTTAACAATATATATTAACAAATATTAAAAATGTTTATTTAGAGTAGACCCCTGATAATAAGTTTAGTAAAAGATAGGCCACTAACATCAAGTATTGAAAAAAATTGGGATTTAAAATTATAATAAAAAATATAAAAAATAAATTTTAAGAATATCCCTAATACAAGTATTAAAAAAATTGAAATCATAATAACAAATACTAAAAAATAAACTCATATAATAATAAGTAATAAAAAATAATAATTAACTTATAATAATAAATATTAAAAATTTAATTTTAATAATAAATATTAAAAATTAAAATTAAATATATTTAATAAAAAATTAAAATTAAGAACCCTAAATAAGAGTGAACCTTAAACCATCATCCTTATGACCCACCCTCAAGCACAACAATGACCTACTCTAAATCATAAATTGTTTTAGATACTCATTAATTACATTAAATAATATATATTAATCAAACTCAAATTTTAAGAATATAATTAATTATATTTTATTAAATTTTATTTAAAAAAATAAAATAAAAATTAATTATAATCTATTTTTAAAAATTTTATTGATCGCCTGATTATCGATAACAAAATGCTTAATAATCGTATAGTTTAATATTTCATTATCATTCACAATTTCTCATCTACAAAGCTGCTTAGTTTGAAAGCAATGACCGAAGTTGATCGGATCATTAGTAGAGATGGGCACGCGTCGGATCGGGTTGGATTTTCAGTTTACCCGTATCTGACCCAAAAAAATATATCTTCCACCCGCCACTAGATCCGATCCGAGTTTAGGATAAAAAATCCGATCCGATCTGACCCGATTTTTAAGCTTTAAAACACGATCCAACCCAACCCGAATCATTAAAGAATTTTAAATTTTAGGGACTTAATAGTAAAAAAACAAAATTTAGAGATCTAATTATAAATAAAATAAAATTTCAGTGACCTAATTATAAAAAAATTAATTTTAGTAACCTAATTGTATAAAATATATATAAAGAAGGATCATTATTACAAATATCGCTAAAATATATATATGTAAAATTATACTATTAGTCTCGGGTCGGATTAGATCAATTTTTTTCAACCCTAAGTTCAAACTCGACCCGATCCGAAATCACCATTGAAAAAACTTGACTCGACCCGACCCAAATCCGAATTTTTCAAAAGAATCTAACATGTTCGGACCAGGTCGGATCAGAACCCGTCGGGTTCGGATTACGTTCCCATCCCTAATCATTTATTAATATCACTTAATTACGAATTGAATGCATGAACGTACGTACGGTGCACAGAATTAAGCCATCATTTGATGAAACTCATGAAAATCAATCACCCCATTGCCATCGATATCGTAAACCCGAATCATCGCAATACACTCGTCGTAAGACTTCGCATCTCCGAGTCGATCCAGCATCATCTGCAACCCTTCGGCGTTGTCAACACGAATAAGTATATATTATATATAATAAATAAATATAAATAATAATATAATAATATAATAGTAAAAAAAATCAGAAATCATCGAAAATCTGAAAACCGAAAAAAGGGATCATGAGAGTGTTTGGATTTGAGTAGGTTGTTAGGTAGAGAGTTTTTAGGGGATTAAGAGTTTGAGTTTGATAAGGAATTTTGGTTGAATCCTTTTAAAGGGATTCGGTCGTTCAATGAGGGAGGGAGGTTCGATTGGTTCTGGAGATTGGATTGAAGAGGATCTTGAATCGGAGCTAGGGTTCTTAGAGATTTTCGGCAGTGGCAGTGAGGAGGAATCGAGTCTCTTGGTTTTGAAGCTTTGCAAATTTTCAGAAGGTAAGCCTTTGAACCGTTTTCTTCAAGTACCTTCTCTTTTAATGCTTAAATCTGGGTTTCGGTTAGGTATAGGATGTTGGCCGAATGCTTTTAGGGGTTTAGGGTTAGTTTAGATCGGTTGAGGACTTTTAATCCGGGGTTTTAAGTGGTTTTTAGGGTTTTTTGGGGTTACCGGTAGGTTCTTCGGCACCGGAATTGGTCACCGACGTCGGATTTTGGACTTCTGACGATGGTCGGAAAACAGATCGGCGCGGTGCTCGGCGGTGGCAGGTTGGATCAGACGGCGGCATGGGCGGCGGTGCATGGCCGTGTTCTTCATGTTCTTCATGAACATGAAGAACATTCATCATGTTCTTGGCCAAAAGGCCTTTTTGATCCAAGAAACCCCTAGTTTCTAGGTTGTAATGTGTTTTCCTTAGAGAAAACCGAGTCGAGCGAGTCATGGACGGAGATAAATAACCGAGTGAACTCGGTTCAAAGGGGTTTTGACCCTGGGTGAAACGGCGCCGTTTTTGGCAGCCAGGTTGAACCCGGATTCGCGTCTTTTTAATAATAAAGGGCAAATCACCCTCCAGGTCCCCCTAAGTTTAAGTAGTCGTTCAATTTACCCCCGTAAACCTCAATTAGGCCCCATAAACCTTGGATTTAATCCAATTAGGTCCCTAGAAACCTTCAATTAGGCCCCTAGACTCCTAATTAGACCCCTAGGGTTAAAATTAATCACACTTAGACTTTAATTAGGATGAAAAACTAATTTTAAAGACTTAAAAATTATTAATTAGGTTCTAATTAGAATTTAATTTAATTTTTAAGAAAATTTAAAATTTATTTTACCTAGTTAAATCTAATTTAAAATTAATTTGACTCCTAAGACTTAAAAATTAGACTTTAATTAGGTTTAATTTAATTCTTAAAAATTAGAAAATAATTTTAATTAATTATTTTAATTAATTTCAATTAATTTCTAAAAATAGGTTTTAAAATTAGTTAAACTTAATTAGGTTTAGTTTTGCCTTAAAACTTTAAAACATTCACCAAATTAGACTCAAATTAGGCTTACTTTAATTCTTAAAATTAGAAGATAGTTTTAATTAATTAAATATAATTAATTTTAATTAATTTCTAGAGGTAAGATTTAAAACTTTAAGTCTAATTAACCCTAATTTCACCAAAATTAAACTTTAATTAGGTTAAGTTAAATTCTTAAAATTTAGAAGTTACTTTAATTAAGACTCTTAATTAATTTAAAATTTCTAAGATAAGACTTTAAAAATTACCTTAATTAAGTTTAATCCAACCCCAATTAAACCTTTGAACTTAAAACTCACCAACCTAGACTTTAATTAAGTTTTATTTAAAATTTAAAGTTAAGAAAATTTAATTAACTAATTTAATTAAAATTTTCTAAAACTTTAAAAATTAATTGCACACTTAATTAAATCTTATCCTTTGTTCAAGGTTTGCTTCCGAGTTCCTTTTTTACAAGTCCCTTTTTGTACTTTCATGATGAGTTTTTTGATGTAATTTTGTACCCATGATTCTAATAAAATATTGAGTTCCTTTATCTTGTCCTTTTTTATTTTATGTTGATCTTGCATGGCATACTTAGGGAGATCACCAAATAAGCACTTAAGTTAATTAATTTAGAGCCTTTTAGGACTAGTCACTTAAATTAATTAATTTAATTAGGAAGAAAATTTAATAATATAGCATGTGAATCTTATGTCTCGGATACACTAAAGAGGTTGGTGTTTTGACGTACTATGATGTTGACCTAGAGAGTATACCTTGGCATCAAATTCATGTGTTATTAAGACCTAGAATTTTGACAAAAACTTAGGTTTAGAATTAAATAAAATGGATAGTTAAATAACTAGTAACACTAGTAACTTAGGTCTTAAAAACTTAAGTAATGGAGCCTTTTTTAGGATTAGAACTTAAAATGAACAAGATAAAATGGTCATGCATCTTGCTTTAACCTTTTGAGGAGGAAGTTACATTCCTTTAAATTTGGGTGAGGTTTCCTATCTAGTGGACGTCTCGTTCAACTCAAGTTTAAAGGTGATGTAACTTCTAAATCAAAAGGATATCCAAAATTCAAATAATGTTCAATTAACAATGAGAAATTAAATTAATATCTATCTTCAAAATGTCAATGACACGTAATATTTTTTTCAAGGTACCAATTTTTGGGCGTTTGTAAGGGTCGTCCTTACACGTAACCGACTCCCGAACCCTACGTTTTTAAAATGAATCTCTGGTTTGTTTTATGGTGTCTGGCCTACCAAAGTGGCCGGTGGCGACTCCAAATTAAATTTTTTCAAATTTAATTATAGATTTTTCTAAAAATTGGGATTTTCGAAATTAAATTGATAAAATTCATCATTTTTAAAACCAATCGTCGAGCTATTTTCCACCTAAACTCCGTTTTTTATAAGAGTTCACGACAGGCGTTACGCAGCCCGAGCCTTTCTCGAGCTCGAACATCTCGAACGCCTTCTTCAGATCATCGTCGTCACGGTTCTCTACTTTCATCAGCTTTAAGAAGTCTTGGTAGTCCAACAGGTTATCCCCATCGGAATCGAGTTCGTTTATCACTGTTTGAGCATCTTCATGTGACATATACTCTCCGATGGACCCAAAGTACGCCCTAAGTTCAAGGGCTGAGATTTTTCCGTCATCGTCTCTGTCGAAATAACGAAATACTTCTTTGAAGACCTCACGAGTAGGCGACGACGACGATTTAGGAGAGGTCGGGATCGAGTTAAACTTGGACCGACGGCGATGAAGGCTAAACCTAAGGGTCTTGTTTGAGAGCCACTTAGAAGCCTTGGAAACTTTAGCGGTTGCCATTTTCAAAGGGAAGTTGACGAAGATTGAAGAGGTTAAATAAGGGTAAAATCCATGAAAGATATTTATTTTAAGTGCTTTAGGGGAATTGCAGAGAAAGGTTGAAGATGAGATATTAATATATAAACTTATGAATCGGTGGAAGGAAATTGCATGGTAATTTCCTAAAGGGACACAAAATTGATTAATCACGGCACAGATTTAAAAGTCAACGTTTTGGGGTCAAATTATAAGAGTATAAATAGTCTATCTCTTTATTATATCTTTCTTTATATCCTATTTTAGTTTAACGGGTTTAAGGTTTAAGGTTAGGAGTTATGATTAGAGTTTAGAAAATTAAGGGTAGAGTATACAGAGAGACGAAATTAGAATTTTCTATAAAAGGTATAAACTATCAAGAAAATATATTAGAAATATAGAAGGTGTAAATTATAAGAGTTTAAGGATGCAAAATTAAATTATCAATAGAAATACAAAAATTATATAAAATATAAGAGAACTTAAAATTTTTATTACAACCGCAACACCTCTCTAGGTCCATCCCTGAGTGCAAGAAATTAAGAGTAGAGTATATTTTATAAGAGGTAAAATTTAGGGTTTAGGACGTAGAAAATTAAAGTTCTGATTTAAAATTTAATTTTTTAATAAAAGCCATAAAATAGACATAGCTAGAGACAATAATTTCTATTCCAAATTGTACATACAGTTCCTGCATTATAATTTTTTTAAAAGATTTAATCTCTTTATTATAATTTGATATTTTAGTCTATTTACTTTTCCAAATACTTTTTATTGATTATGTAAAAAAAATAGATATAACTTTTTTCTAAGAAATATGCATGTGATGATATGTCTAAGTACATTTTGTCTTTTTTTTTTTTACAGTCTGTTATTATATGATATATACAAACTGGTATAAAACCTTTGATTGCTTGCAGAACATGGAACTTCAAGCAAGAACCGAGATTGGATCATTGTTGTATGAATCATCTTGCTTTAGTAGTTGAGAACGGTTGTTGTTCTTAAAGATCATGAATTCAAACATCAGTAATGTCATCGTAATAATTGAACAATTAATGTTTAATAGTTGACAAGAAGGTACCTGGTACACATAGCTTGCTGAAGTTACATTCCGCAGTGTTGTTGCAGAGAAAAAGAAAGAAAATGAAAAAATTGGGGTTTGACCGTTATATTTGATGAATTACTTTGAATTAAGATCTAATTAATAGATTGTATAAATTTTAGGACTAAAAGTGTGATTATTCCATGATACATTATTATCTCCATTTTAACAGTCGGTAACCAAAATGATAACAAAACAAAACATTGGTTCCGGTGTTAATGAAAAAATTAATTGGATGATTAAAACAAGAAAAAAATGATAATTAGGTGACCATTTTACCTTAAAAATATAATTGACTAATTATGATAATCCAGCCAATATCAACAACCTACCTTTTTACATCCCTGTGTCACGGGCCGCAGGTTGAGGTTCGAGATTGACACCACATGGTGTGATTTGGCTTGTCCAAGTAAGTCCAAGGGTGATATTGGACTTGAGAAGACCACCAATATTGGCCTGATCAAAGAAGTGTTCTAAAAGCCTTATTCATCCAAGGTGTGTGAATACATAAGATACTTTTCATAGTTAGATGGAAATATTCTCAGAATTATGCTTTATAAATGGATAAGGTTGTATCTTAACCGGCGATGCAAATCTGTATAGACCGTAAGATCGAGGGGAGTTCAAGTATAAATAGAGGTCTTCCCCACCTCATTTGATATACCTGAGTATCTGAGTATTTCAAGTTTTTAAGGAACTCCTTTAAGAGTTCTTCATTTGTTCTTGAGTGTTCTTCCTCGCTCATCTCGTTTAATCCGTTTCCGCCTAGAACACTTTGCGATTGTCGGTGTTTGAGAATTTTGATCTTTCGAAATTATTGAGAAGACTTACTTAGACGTTTGTCTTGAGTTACATCGGTTAAAACCGCACGGTGGGTTGATTTCAAAGTCTAACCCCGTGATACTTGCAACTAGTGCCAATAAATCATCTAAATAAACCATGGTTTAAATAAACTATGGTTTACATAAACACAACTAACTTGATATCTTTTCTAACAACAAGATGAATACAGTCATGTCTCTTGTCCAATATGGAAGATTAAGGTAAGCAAAAATGACATTCTTTTTATGTTAGAACAGTCTTCGATTGGTTTAAGTTCATCAGTCACTTCATCAAAATCCTATAGGTTCAATACGAATTATGTCAACTGAGATAAGGGCTATATAGATTGTTTATGAAATACTAATCGAGGTCGAGGACTAACCTGAAAACCGGGTCTAAACACTTGACACAATCAGGAAAGATGTAAACTCGAATCAAAATTAGATTGATTGAACAATTTAATTTCTATATATACTATCAAGTTCAGATCTATTCACATATAGAGGTGGAACTTCAGTACCTTGAATACAGCATGAGATTAATACAACATGACCATAGTGAAATATATGCCATTGCTAGAGTTCCCAAGCGTTGTCATTGGTCGATGAATTATCAGAACGATTCATCATCTTCTGCAAAACCACTGCCCTTGCCATCCTAATATTATGGCTACAGGCATCGGCTTGTCGACATAAGTCCTCGATGGTTGTCATAAATGCTTCCAACTTTCTCTTGATCTCATCAATAGCAAGCTTCAGGGCATCTTCTTCTCTAAGTGCAAAATCAGCATTATGCAATAGTGATTCCATCTCAATTTCCAATCGACTGATCAGCACTCTTATGTTTTCCATGTCATAGATTGCAATGCGAGAACCGATCTCCATTCCGATTATTAACTCCTTCTGCCCTTTCAGCTCGTTCTCGTAGCGCTCCCACAGCCAGTTGCACCATTTACCAACTGAACCAATAGGAACCGCCAATGCAGCTGCCAAAGCTGTTACAACAGGAGGTGCAGCTATGGCTGCTGCCACCACAGAAAATATCAACACAGAAACAAAAGTGGCTACAAACAACACATTCGCCACTCTCCTCCATGTTTTCAAAGATTTCATCTTCTTATCGAGCTTTCTCTTCTGAGCTAGCAACTTTCCCAGCATCAATTCCTGCTGCCTACGGACCGAATCAAACAGTATAAAGAACTCCTTACTGAATGGCTCCTCGGCTGCTTTAAATTTCCTTAGCTCTTCCAAAGTCTTTACAAATTTCCTCTCACCATCCCCAACTTGCAACCCCACCTCCTCGTTGAAATACGTTACAACCAACTAAATAATTAACTGGTTGTTTCGAGCTCGTTTGAGGCAATTCTCAAGAGCAGTGCAAAACTCTAATGTCTTCTTACTGTTCTCAAAGTACTCCTCAACCAAAGAAAACAGGTCCGGATTCTTCCAAATATCTGTCTGGCATTCTAAAATGATTCTCACCACTTCCTGGTTGGTTTCAAGTAGACATCCGGTGACCTGTTTGAGCGAGTCAAAAGATAAAGATTGAGCACCCAAACCAGTAGCGAGTGTGCCAATCACATCGTTGGTGCGTTGGTGGAGAGACGCATCAAATTGCTGCAAAGTTGAATCATTTCTACAAGCAGACTCGTAGGAGCTCAAGTCTGATTCGAACTGAGAATCGACCCGACCTTGGGAAGAAGATACTTCACGACCACTCACTGTTTTGCTAGATTTGCACCCCATCGTAGCTTATAAAGATTCAAATCGTGATGGAGATGAACTTAAAAAACCCAGAGATGGTTTTAAAGCTTGGACGAGATCTTAAAAACCCAGATATAGTTTTCGAGAGTGCAGACCAATTATAGCAAAATAATTATCCCCAAGTGATAAAAGATTAAATCTTTGGAATATAACCCCAGAAATGTATGAACTTAAAAGTACCTGAATTTCAGCTGGAAAAAGTGAAAGAATTGACCGTTTCCAGATTCCTGATTTCTCTTCAACTGAAAACCTTAGCAGATAATAAAGCTCGGAAACCGAAGCTGGGCACAAGTAATCTATGATCTATGAATTCAAGGATCAATCTTGACACGAAATTGCAAGAATAAGGATTTGGAGAGGAGAAAGAAAGTCGCATTATGAGAAGGAAAATGAGAGGAAAATAATTGTAAGACGGAAAAGATGGTAACTACAAATTTCATCCCTCAATTTTTACTGTATTGTTATTTTGGTCACTGAAATTATTTATTTTTTGATTTGATAATTAAACTTTTGAATTGTTCGGTTATTGTCATTAGGGCGTCAAATTATAAATAATAGGGTGGTTTGTCCGGACAAAAATTTATCTTCTTTTTCCATAATTTTTTTATGATCTAATACTTAAAAATTCAATTTTTAGCCTTGATTAAAAAAATTTAAATCTAAAATCATAGATAAAAAAAAAGATACCTTATTTTTAATTTCTTAAACATTAATTTTAAACTTTAAATTTACTTGTTTATTCGATACCAAACAAACATAGAGAATTTTATTTTGATGTAACCAATTTTATACATGGATTGCATTTTTCTAACATGAAAAATTACATGTTGGACACATTATTTTTCGTTTTTGCTTTCTATTTTCCTATAAAGATAATTTTTTAATGTGGCATTAATATTGGATTAACGTTTTAATGTTTTTTTTTCAATTCCTCAACTCATCCAATCATCTTTTATCACTTTAATAATTTAGATTTTTTAAAATCTCTTTAAAACTCATTAAACCAAAATTCAAACTCGTAGAAAATGTACAATCTTTATTATCTGATCAATATAAAATCGAAATCAATATATATATATAACTTGTAGAAATATTAACAGTCTCCCCTACTGCAACTACTGCTATGTAATCTAGTCTATTAGCTTCCACTTTAATTCAAATATATATATATAACTAGCTCTTCTATCTTATCATGTTGGGATTTGAAAGAAGAAAATTTATCATAAAAAAATTAAAAAATATATACTACATAAAACTATTTTTATGAAAAATGTGTATCATTTTATATATATTTTTTAAATAGATGCTCAATTATAATGATGTTAATTACTTACTGATAAAGTGACGAAAACCAAACTACTAGAAAATTAGTGATTAAATTACATTTTTTAAAGTTAAGCGACTAAAACATAAATAAAGTTAAAGATGAATGAAATTTGCAATTTACCTCAAAAATAAAAAGAAGCATGAAGTCAAAGGTGTCTTTCCGACCACCACGAGGTATTGAAAGGTAACACTAGAATTTGATACGTCTAGAAAAGTCAAAGACAGAAAATTGACTTGGTAAGAGTAGGACCAAAGGAGGAACCTTCAGAGGGATTTCACTTGGGCGTACGGTTGAGCAACAAAACCGAGAAAATAAAAAACCGATTCGAACCGAGTTATACAGTTTGGTTTGGTTCAGTTCGGATTTATATATTATAGTTCGATTTTTAGTTCGGTTTAAAATTTAAATTTGACAATTCAGTTCAGTATCGGGTTTTCATATGGAACCCGTTTATTTTATATCAACCCGAATTAAAGAAAAAATATTATGACACATATCAAATATATTTTAAAGATAGTCTCATGAAATATTTGGATCTATTTTTTAAATTAGTCTCTTGAAATCTTTAGATATAATTTTATAATATTAAATTGATTAGATATCGTATTTTAAATTCGAATATATTTTTGTAATATTTATTATTTATGATTATTTTATAACATAGAATATTTGAGTTTATATTTAATTAAACAATATATTAGACTATATATATATATATATATTTAGGCTGGTGATATAGAATCATTGAGTGTATATTAATTAAATAAATAATTTTTTATTTATTTTTCAGATATATTGTTTATTTTGTAATCATTGTTATTTTTTAAAAAAATTTGTTTAAAATCTTAGATTTCTCAAGGGCTCGAGACATGTGTTTTCATGTTCTTAATGACAAAATAAATTGATGTTGAAGGGTCTAATAAATATTTTATTTGTTTTGGCTTAATTTTTTAAAATAAAAAAAATCGTTAAAATTGTGGGTTTTAACCGAACAAAAAACCTCGGTTTTTGGTTTTTCGATTTTTTATCATTCGGTTTCAACTTTCTTTTAAAAAAATCGTAGACTATGATTTGGTTCATATTTTGACAAAAAACCAAACCAAACCGAATACACCCCACGTGTACAAAATAAAACATTTCCACGAATAAACCCTACTATAATATCTTTGGTCATGATTGTGATGTACAGACGTGTAACGGGAATTCAAAAATTTATTTGAGAGTAGACATACATAAATTTTTAAAATTTTAAGGCGTATATAAATTTAAGGATTAATTTATAAAAATTAAATATATATATATATACTTTGAAAATTTTAGGGTAAGTCCATATTACCCAACGCAAGGGTGTATCCGTCACCAGTGATATGTAAAAAATTTATCCTTCTTTATTTGTAATTAAGTTATGGTAATATTTATATTATTAATGTTTATTATAATATGTATTTTTATGTTGTATGTTGATAATTTTATTTATTATTGTTGATTTTGATGGTGTTTATATTAGGGGTGTTCAAAAATACTCGATCCGAACTACCCGACTCGTTGACCCGCCTATCCGATTAAAAATTATCGGGTGTTTAAAATGAAATACCCGAATTTTTCGGGCCGGATACCCGACTTGTATTTTTTCTCGAGTAGTTGGACCGGGTCAGGGCCAGAATTTTTTAAGAACCGGGTACCCGAACCAACCGGTAATTTTAATAAATATATATTTTTAAATTTAAAATTATATTTTATTATATATTTTTATTATTTTTTCTAAAATTAATTTTAAATCCTTAACTTCTTTTTATACTTGTATGATATACTTTTAAGTTTTGAATTTTTTATAAATATTTATATTAGTTTGTCAATATGAGATTTGAAAGAAAAATTATAATCGAGAATAATACATTCTTTTATCGATAAACTTTAATATATGCATATATATCCAAATATTTATCTTTAAAACTTATCTCAAATCAATAATTTTGTGTTTGAAATATATCATGAAATTTTAAGTATTTCTTATATATATATTTTTTTTAAAATTTATTTTTTAAAAAATATAAAAAAATTTAACCGGGTACCCAGTACCCGAATTTTGCGAGTACCCGTTTGCGGGTACCTGATTTTTATGGGCTGAGTCATGGGCCGATGTTTTGGTACCCAAAAATTCTAGGTACCTGAAATCTCGGGTACTCAGTTATGAACACCCCTAGTTTGTATCCTTCTAATGTTCGTTTTTTCTTATATGGTCCTATTATGATCTCATGAATCGTGATGTTAGTTCTATTGACTAGGTATATGTCTGCATCTAGATGTTTTATTTACTAAATTGTGAAAAATTATTATAATTTTAAATATATCCTTATTTAATAAAATTAATGATCTTTATTTTGATTGATTCAATCTAATTAATTTAATTTAATAATTAAATTAGATATTCAATTTTTAATTTTTCAAAATAAATATAAATTATAATATTGTTTTATATTATTTAAATATTTTGAAATTCAAAAATTCATAATAAATTTTTAATAATATAATATTTATTGTATCTAAAAATTTTAAAAAATAGTTTTTATAAATATAAATCTCGTTATATTTATTATAAACTTATTATATATATATATACATATGTATATATACGAACTTCATAAATTTGAAGTCATTGCGAACGTCTTTTCAGATATAATACCGATTAAATAACAGCAAAACATGAAAGATTAATCTTCTCAAACCCCATCAAATGCACAAATGGTTGAAGATTATGGTTATAATATAACATTTTCATTAAAACAAAAAGTTTATAAAAAATTTTAGTTTTATTTAATCTTTTATTATAATATATATTTTTATATTGATTGTTGATAACAGAAACAAAATTATACAATAGGAAAGGACCATCGTCCTTTACTTCCGAATATTTTTTTTATATATTTACCTCATTATTTATTTTTAAAGAATAGTTTATTATGAATTAGTCTCCACTTGTAAATATTTATATTTTGTCCTTTAACCTTAAATCTTGGTTCCATCCTTTACTGATAGTTTGATCTGCTATCGTGATCTTTGATGATATTTGTATTGAGTTAAATTTTTAATGTGTTTCAATGTAGGAATATGTTAGGGTTAGAGTTTACAAGACCAATGACGGATCAAAAAAATTTTTGAGGGTGGACTTTTAATGACGAAAATACTAATAATATTTAAATTATAATAAAAAGTCTTAAAAAATATAACTAAAAATAAAATTTACAATTCTTCCCTTTTAGGCCTCATTTTTTGATACCATTGTATAATCTTTTTATTGTCTACATTACCAAACACATCTTTCACAATAAAAGTAACTAAGCAATCATTCAATCATTCATTTTTTATACGGCTGCGCAATCAATTCTTTATAAAGTGTATCAGAGAGAATGTTCTTTCCACTATTACGGTTGAAATTGGTAAAACCAAAGTCAACTTCAAAAATAAATATACAAGTGAGTACACAACATGCTTTATAGTCTCAATTATTTTTTCAGATAACTTTGAAAGTCCTTTTAGATCATAAAATTTTTCATCTGGATGAACATGAACAATATAATTTTCAAGTTGACATTCAAGCAATATAAGATCTCTTACAGAAAATTCATAAGGATAAAATTGGGCAAGACAAATCAATTTTTTTCTTATCAAAAAAAATATACAAGTCTTTTGAACTCAAGCAAGTCACACAAATAAGCAATTATGTATTATCTTAGAAAAACGATTATTAAGTTCTTGAAGTTGTTTATCAATCACCTGATAAAATAGTTCAACCTGGAAATGATACAAATTTAAAATTTTATGAACTTTTCTCCTAGACCTCCCTGAAACAAAAGATACATCTTTCATCTTTAGAATCTCAACGTTATTCTTTTCCTAAAATAAAGAAACTTCATCAAGTAAAGATTGTCATCCCACATCTCTCATTATTTGTAATCTTTGCTCGGATATGCTAATTAATTGCATAGCATTCACAATATCTTGATCACTCGTTTGCAATGTATTCACAGTGTCAACTAATTTCGAGTCGAGTTCGAGCTTGAGTAATTCTAAACGAGCCTAAAAAATCTAAGCTCGGTTCGATTCATTAAGAACTCAAGTCGAGTTCTTAATTTATTTGAGTCTAATCGAGTCAAGTATTGACCGATCTTTGATCATGTTAGACTCAAGTCAAGTATTGACCGATCTTTGACCGGTCTTTGATCATGTTAGACTTGAGTAACCCTTATCTCTCAAGTCTTATTTAAAGCCTAATGGAGAAAAAACTTTAATTCACAAGTTGTGTAAACTCAAGCTTACTAATTTTAGGTTTTAGTATATTAATTTAGGGTTTAAGACTTATGTTTAGGTTTAATTTTAGGGTTTTAAGTTTATAAATTTAAATTTTAAATTATAAGAAATAGTATATTTATATTTTTGAGTAGCTCGTGAGCTTTTTGAGTCGAGTATCATGTAGCTCAGCTTGGCTCGTCAAAAACTCGAGTCGAGTTCTTTACCAAGTCCAATTGAGTCGAGTTTTGACGAAGATTTGACCTAGTCGAGCTTGAGTAGCTCACGATCTGTCTCGCCTCATTTACAACCCTAGTGGGCATAGGGATGTAAAAAACTAATCCGACCTAAAAACCCGCCTGAAACTTGTTCGAGTCAGAACTTGGTTTGACCTGGGAATGTAATATCCCGAACCTGATCTGTATCCGACTGTTGTTGACCCGAACCCGAGTTAAACCTGTTACTGTAGTAATCGAACCCAAACTGTATTCGATCGAGAATGACTCGAACCCGATTTCAACCTATTACCGTAGACCTGAAACCCGACTTGTATCCGACTGAAAAAACCTGAACCCGAGTCTGACCTGGAAGATAACCGATATTATCCGACTGAATTGACCCGAGACCTGATTTTACCCGATCTGTTTTGAACCCGACTTATTTTAAACTCAACCTGATAAATGACCTGGTTTGTTATTAACTTGAACTAATATCAACATAATATTTATATAAATAATTTATATAACATACTTATATTATATTTTTAATATCAACATAACATTTATATAATTTGTGCTTATTAATTTTTAATTACTAATATACATATTATTATTATTATATATTAATATATATCTAATATATATACATATATTAATAAGTATACATAAGTATATATATATCTAATATATATACATATATATATAAGTATATATATTAATATATATCTAATATATATAGATATAAATATAATAATAAGTATATATATCTAAAATAGTACTTAATGGAAATTTTTTTGGTTTTAGCGTGTGGGGTGGGAGAAATCAAATCCAGCCGGAAGATGAAAATTGAGTGAATTTAAAAGTAGAAATTTGAGGTTGATTTTAGCGGGGAGGGGAAATCAATTTGGGGGATTTTTTATATTTTAGCGGGGAGGAGAGATCAAAATTGGAGATAAAAAAATGTTAGTGAATCTAATAATTTCAAAGTAAAATATAAAAATTATGCGTATTAAAAATATTAGTAAACAAATAAAAATTAAAAAAATCAAATATTAAAATCTTTTCTCCCTCTGTCCCATATAAGAAGTTCAGTATTGACTTTTTAAAGTCAAAATTTTAAAACTTTGATCATAATTATTTTAAAATTAAATTTTATAATATATATTTTTAAATGAATTGATTAGATCTAAAATATATTTTCTTTTATATTTTTATCATAATAGATTTAAAATTATAATAAATCAAAGTTAAAAAAATTGACCAGAAAAAGTTAGAACAAATAAAATAAGACGAAGATAATAATACATATATTAAAGTATATACATATACATGCATATATATGTATTAAAGTATAATATATATACTTTATATTATATATTTTATAATTATAAAACATAAATATTATATACTATAACATGTATACATTAAAACATATAATATATACTTTATAATATATATTATATTATATACTATAAGCATACATTAAAATATACGTATAATATATACTTATATTATATACTTTATATTATAACACATATACTTATATTATAATCATACATATAATACATATATGATATACATATAATATAAACATACACACATATATATTATAATATATACAATACATCTAATATATTATATAGATTATAGTATATATTAATGTATACATATACATACATAAATACTTATATAGTAACATATAAGTATACATACAATATATATTATATACATATATTAATGTATACTAGATAGTATATAAGTATACATATATATATTTATATAATATAAACATATATATACATATAAAATATTATATAGTATTATACATTCTATATTTTAATATATAATATATATTCTAGTATCATTTTATATATAGTATAAATTTTATATTTTTATTTTTAAAATATAATAAACTATATTGTATAGGTATAAATTATAATATATTAAAATATATTAAAGATAGATTTTCACCGAATTTAACTATTATTAATTTATAATTTATACAATTTAGTCCTTACAACTTTATTTTTATTCTAAAATGACTATTACTTTTTTGTAATTTATTCCAATATTTTTAATAAGATAACATTTTATTTAATTAATATTTATCCTTTTTAATTTAAGACTTTATTCTTTCTAGTCCAATGTTTATTTCTTATTATTTTTTAATTTTTTTAAATTTAACTCAATTTTTAAGATATGAATCATTTGATGATATTTTTATTTAATATAGTGCATAATTTTATTTTTAATGAGATTCATGTTTAGTGTATTAAAGTGTATTATATATGTATTAAATTATATTATATACATATATTAATATATACATCTAGTATATATATGTATATATAAAAGATAAATATACATATATTGATGTATACATCTAATATATCTTATATACATATATAAGTATATATATTAATATATTATATATATAAATATCATAATAAATATATATATTTTTATTAATTACTTCAAATCAAATTGATTTGACTTTTGAAGTAAATTTAAAATTAAAATTTTAAGAAAAAAATAATTTTAAGAGAAATTTTTTATTTTAATATACGATGGGAGGGAAAATTTTTGAGTTTGGAGGGAGGTTAAATTTTTTATTTCAATCGGTTTGGGCCTTTGGGTGGAGGGAATTTTTTGATTTTAACTTTTAAGGAGGTTGATTTTAGGCGGGGCTGGGTGGGAGAGATTTAAGGGGATTTATATATATATATATAATATGTTATATAATATATTATTATATATATATGTATAATATATATACATATAATGTATATAACATTACATATTCATATTGTTAACATATATATATATGTATAATGTACTAATACAAACTAACACATGTGACATATTAAGTTATTAACATACATATATTACATGTACTAAACTAATAATACCATATATTAATACATATATTAAAAATTAATTATATGTTAACATATATGATATATGTATAATATATTATATATACATATAACATACATATATATAGTACATATATATATAGATTATAACATAGATAATACATATATATTAATATACACATGTACTATATACTAATGTATATATACATATATAAAATTTATAATTATATATTAATATAACATACATATATTATATATATACAATTATACATATACATATGTTATATATATAGTATATAATATACATTTACTAATTATTATACATACATATATATATACATATAATATACATATATGATATATTGAATTATTTATATATATATATATATATATTAATATACTAATGTACTGTGTATAATACTATTACTACTATTAAATACTAATCTACTATCATTATGTATACATATAACATACATTGATACATATATTATAAATATGAATGTTAGAATGTACTTATGTAGTTATGTATTATGTATAATTAATAATTGTATACATTATAGATAGATTATACATACATTATACATATAACATATCTGAATAAAAAAAACATATCTAATTACTAGACATTTAATTATCAATATATATTATATAAATATTTATATTAGTTATTAAATTATTAAATTATTATATATAGTGTAATGTATACCATATTTTAATATATATTATAATTTTATTTTCTATCTATATATATATAGTATTAATTCATTTATAGTATTATTCCATAAATGGTATTATGTCTTAAATAGTATTATTCCTTATTCTAGTATTATTTTACTTCCAAAAATAGTATTATTTCATATATTATTAATCCATATATAATATTATTCTATTTCCAAAAATAATATTATTTCATTTATAGTATTACTCCATATAGTATATTTTTTACATATAGTATAAATTAATTATATAGTATTAATTTTATATATAGTATTATTCCATTTATAGTATAAATTTTATATATTATCGAAAATTTATTTTTAATTTTTGAAATATATTAAACTATAATATAATTATAAATTTATAATATATTAAAGATAAAAATTTAATACTTTTAATTATTATTAAGTTATAATTTTTGTAGATTTTTTTAAATTTCAAATTTAATCTTTAATTTTATGGTATAATATTTATTCTTTTTCTACGTATTTATAAAAAATCAAAATTAATAATTTAAATTACTCGGAATATAAAATCAAAATTAATTCGATCTGAAACAAAATCGACTTGAAATGAATCCGACCTGAAATGCAACCGAACTGAAATGGACCCGACCTAAAATCTACCCGACCTGAAATAAAATTATCAATTATCTGATTTGGACCCGAACCGTTTGAACCCGACTTAAAACGGATCCGACCTGAAATAGACCCGACCTGAAATGGACCCACACCCGACCTGAATCGAGTCAAAACATCAAATCAACCTGAAATGACCTGTATCCGATTTTACCCGATCTGACATTACCCGACCTGAAACCCATCCGAGTAACTGCTTTTACATCCATAAGTGGGCACTAATATATAAAACAAACATCTAACACAAATTTAAATTTCAGGGTGGACCCAGACCCATATCACCAAGCAATATATTCATCACTGAACAAAACAATCTATATTCATTCGTATTTTTTATCTTTTAACAATGTATAAACACCTTACCAATAATACAATTTAAACCCTAATTCTCTACTGTGAACATCGTCATTTTTTATTAAGATCACTCAATGGATTTAGAAACCATTAAATCTAAAATATCTTTAGAAGAATTAGACCTAAAAAAACACTTTTCTAATAGAATGGGCCTTATTTATATCTACCCACAACATTACATTTTACCCATACAAGTATTTGGTCTAAATTCTACCCTCAACCCAAAGGCCCAATCATATTCGTGAAGTCTAGTGTCCCTTCTTTCAATAATATATTTTTAAAGTTTATTTTAATAAGAAATTAAATTGTATTATAATTAAAAAATACTAAATTATATAGACAAGAAAATCAATAATTAAAAAAATTTATACGGGGAACTGGTTGTTTAAACCAAATCATCTTCTTTGAACATGTTTTTACTCATTGAGTCTCCACCCCACGTGCCGGTATCCCCAGACCAAAGACAGGCCCACCAGTCTTATCACAACAACAACCAGACAAAAGAAAAAGGAGTAATTAATAAGACAAGTAGGTGGTCCCACACACCCAAAGTCACGCCTCACTCCCGCACGTGGGGATAAATTCCGTTTAGTTCATGTCGAACCTCTCTTCTCTTGTAGGCTTAGCTGGAACCACACGTGCCTATACAACTCCATAGCTGTCGCTAATACTTAATACATAGGCGATAATAAGCCTGTCTAGCTCGCAAGTTATTTAGATTCAGTTCGGTCGGTTAAAATTTAATTTGAATAAATTTAATTTAAGATTTAAACGAATCGAGTTTATTTAAACTCGACTCGAAAAACTCATGAATAAACTCAAAATTATTATATATAAATATATATATTTATATATACATTAAAAATAATTTATTTGGCAAAAAAATAATAAATTAATTAAGAGTAAATCCACTAAAAATAAATAAAATAAATTGAATATTATCAATAAAAACAAATTTACAAAACTACAAATAATAAATAAAAATAAACTATAAATAAATAAAACACAATAATATAAAAAATTATTCATTTCTAGCCAAACCGAGCCCGAACCGAATCTGACGAGCTTTGAACTCGAGCCGAATTCGAGTCTAAAATTTCGAGCATGACAAACTTCGAACCGAGTTAGACCCAAATATATATGTTTCCGAGCCTGGCTCGGACTCGACTCATTATCACCCCTATTAAGAACTATTATTATTACTACTTGATAATAACTTGTTTTTATTAAGAAATATTTCAAAATGACTTATATACCGTCTACTGACTTTTAAATGTCACCTTTAGTAAGAAGATTAATTATTTTTATAAACCGTGGATATTTTAATTTAAATTTAAAAAATATTATTTATAAAATTTCTAACTTACACTATATATAGTTGGTTATATATATAATACAGATGCGATGATAAATTTAATTTTTAATATTATGTTTTTATAAATTATTTTTTTAATGTTTGAATTAGTATTCAATATTTTAAAAACTAGTTAAGTTATTATTTTTAGTAAAATATTAGTTAAAAGGTATTTTTTTAACCTCGTTGGCATTTTATGTTATGTTATTATTCTGTTCCTTAATGTTATTTCTTTTTCTAATTTTAAAATAATTATTATAAAATATATGTTCATATTTTTTTATAATTTTTAATAATATATATTATATAAAAATATAAAATAGATCTTTTTAATGATATGATTTTTTATTAAAATTATTCGATTAAAATTTTTATTGATTAAAATCAACAATCTAAATGATTATTATATAGATAGGTAAACTGAAATAAGGATATGAAACAAGGATCACTTAATTATGGGTATAGTTATATTTGGGTCATTTAATTATTAAAAGTTACATTTGGGTCACTAATTTATGGGTAAGGTTATATTTGGATCACCCAATTATTAAAGGTTATATTTAGGTCACTCAATTATAAGTAAAGTTACATTTGGGTCACCCTTCATATTTGAAAAATTATATCAATTTAGTTATTTTTTCTTCTAAATCACTTGTATACCCTTGTTAACATTAGAGTACTTCATTTAAAATCATTAATTAATTTAATACACGAATTGATAAACTCTTTTCAAATATGAAGAGTGACCCAAATTAACTATACTTATAATTGAGTGATCTAAATATAATATTTATTAATTGAGTGACCTAAATGTAACCTTACCTATAATTCAGTGACCAAACGTAACTTTCAGTAATTGAATGACCCAAATATAATCCTACTCGTAATTAAGTGACTTATATTGCAGTTTACCCATATATATATATATATATACGACTACTACATATAATAATTTAGGGTAAATTACACGGATAGCCACAATAGTATGGGGTTGGTATCGAAGTGGCCACAATGCTTTAAAAAGCGTCAAATACACCCGTGAACTATTAAAATGGTATCGAAATAGCCATCAACCATTAAAAACTAACGGACCTGATGACGTGTTAGTTAAAAATAAAATAGAATAATTACACATTTACTCTTTGCCATTCATACATTTTTTAATTTAATCCTAATTTTAATATAGTAAAATAATATAATAATTTAATTAGATGTTAACACGTGTCACCACCTTATTTGATGATATTATTTATTTATATATTTTTAATTTATGAAATTTATTTTCCCCATCCAATCAAGTAGTGACACGTGTCACCACCAGATTAAAGGAAAAAAACAAATTCAAAAATCTCATGCTAACAAGGGGAGTTGAACATGGGACAAAGTCATGAATACCATTTAGCTAACCACTAAATCAGGCCTTCTATATATTATAAAACACTACCTTTAAATATATATTATTGTATCTAACATTTGTTCTTTTACTTTCATTTATTTTTAATTTAATTAAAAATAATAAATAAATTATTATATAGTAAATTAAAAGTTTGAAATTAATTGTAACGACCTGGATTCTCGGTTTAATGTGTTAGGTTAACCCGAGAGTTTGGGTTTTGGTTTGGAGCCTCGAGTTGAGTGGTTTGGGCTTTATTAGCCATTAGCTTGCTTGGGTTGAGTGTTGAGCTTTGTTTAGTGAGGGTGTTTTGGTAATCCTCTAATTGAGGACAACGAAAGGGAAAAAGGGAGAGTGTTCTACAGAAGTGAGATCATCACTTCTTTTATTTCTTCCCTGTCACCTTCATCTTTGTATCAAAAAAAGAGAGAGTAAGATTGAATCTTTAGAGTTTTGGTGAGGAATCTCGTTTTGGTGTTGAAGGGTAAGTTATTGGGTTGTTGGAGATCTATCTAAAGAGATAAGAATGTGTTGATTTTGTGAGAAAAGGGTTTTTTTTGAGTGGGGTTGTTTTAAGAACAAGAATGAGGTTTTAAGGTTTTGAATCTCAGTTTCTTGGGTCCTTGATATTCTGAGAATCTTCATAAGTGTTGTCTAATACTTGGTTTAACATCTCTTTGTAGAGAAAGAGGTTGAAGAGCCTTCTCCAAGCTTGGGAAGGGGATAAACTTGAAGAGGTTGAGAGCTTGGTTTTGGTTGTTGTGTTGCTTGAAGTTGGTACTCCCAACTTTTCTAATCATCATTCATGTCATAGTAGAGAATGCATACATGTAAGTTTAATGCATGTTGGATTGGTTGCTTGAGCTTAGTAAGCTCTAATGGTGAAATTCGTATTAATGTGATTAAGGGCTGGAAATTAGTGTTAAAACACTATAAACATCATTAATATTGAGTAGGAACACTTTAGGATCGATTAGATTAAGTTTAGGGATGAATCTCTAGAATTTTTGAGTGAAACCTACAGTTTCGTGCAGGGGGTATCGATACCGGTAGCCCGTGTATCGATACCCCTAAGAGAAATTTAGGCTTGAGGAGCAAGGGTATCAAACCATGGTTCGATACTGATACCTCCAATAGCATTTCCGGTTTGATGCTGGAATCAAATCGGATAGTCCTTCTGTGGTTAACCTTTGAGCTGGTCAAAGGGTATCGATGCTAGTATCGACACCCATGTTTCGATACCTTCTTTGGGTGGGCAACGATACAGGGTGTTTCGATACCCCATCTAAGGGTATCGATACCCCTGTGTATTTTGGCCAAGTTTGAGTAAAGATTTGGGTCTCGATGATTTTAATAAATTCTTTCATTAATCTAAAAGTAGTGAAACAAATTATTGAACTAAGATTGGTGTTATAACCCCAAAAGACTAATTTGAGATAATCTTAATATATCTTGTTGTGCTAAGATCCTAGGTAGATCGTTTGTGTGGTTGTAGTTCTTGTGTGTTGGAAATCCGGATATCCATAAGTGTTGCAACATGTTGAAGGCCATCCGATGTAATATACTGGGTGATGTATTGAAGACTTTTATACCGAGTGTTAGGCGGCCTCACTCGAAGATGTTCGGTGTAACATTCCGATCATAGAGTTTGTTGGGCGGCCTCCACCCCTTTCTGAATGTTGGACGTCCTCGTTCGAAGATGTCCGATGTAACATTTCGGGCATAGGATTTGAGGGCGACCTCAATCCTGACATTAGGATCCCGATGCTGTGTGGACGCGGACCTCACTCTTGTGTGTTGACTTGATATGATTTGTATATGCTGTGTGCGATAATATACATTCATTTATACCATGTGATAGGTAAGTATGCTAGACCATCATATCATGTACGAGATTTATATGTCATGCTTTACTGCTTATGATATGCATGATGTTGACCGAGTTTGGCGTACCCACTGAGCTTTTATAGCTCAGCGTTCGAAATGTACTTTCGAGCGTAGGTTAGGTGGAGCCGGTCCATGGAGCACCATCGATGTTTGGATTTTAGCATCGACCGTGTTGTTAGAGTAAATTTATTAATTGTAGTGGGAATAGTACTGTGTCGAATCCTACATGTAATTTTGTAACTCTATTTATTTTAATTTGGATTGAATGTTTTAAATAGGTCTGTAATATTTGGATCTCCAGTTACTTTAAATTATTTTGGGCTTTTATTTTAATTTAAATGAATTTTATAGATCATACTCGGATTTGAAATTGGATTTACTTATTGGACCTTGAAAGAAATTTTAAAATACGGGTTTGGGGCTGGAGGCCCAATATGACATACGGATCAGGGCGTTACATTTAATGGTATCAGAGCCCAGGTTGATTCAATTCTAGAAAGCCCCCGGAGGAGTCTAGTGTGTTATATAGGTGTCAGACAATTACTTATCCACGAGTCGATATAGTACTTCTTTTAAAAGCTGAAATTTCTATGGTATAATCCTATTTGTTGTTGTTGTTGTGCAGAAGTGGTTAAGTATGTCGAGGCGTGTTAGAGATCAGTAGGAGAGTCGGGGTTCTCATGGAAGAGACTCTGACTATGAGTATAAGCCCGATGAGGAGGTTCCATCGGATGACGCAATTGGTCAAGGGGCCAACTACTTTGCTCAGTTGAACCGTACCCTGTGCAAGATAGTGAGAGCTATATCGATGCCATCTTCCACGCCTCGTGAGGCACCAGTTGAGAGGGTGCATAGACAGGGAGCTGTTGACTTCTTTAGTACGGGACAAGATAATCTTGTACAAGTGAATCAGTGGCTGCATGATACAAGGTGGATAATGAGACAGATGAGGTTGAGATCAGAGAATAAGCTATCGTGTGTGTTGTCCCTTCTCAAGGGCAACGCGAAAGAGTGGTGGGAGACGGTTGAGCAAGGTTGGTATCCTCATCGTCTCAAGTACCCACCTTGTTTAGGGAACCATTCGGTCTTTGCTTATAAGCAAAAGTTCCTTCAGTTGAGCCGGTATGCCCTAGAGCTTGTTGCTACGGAGAAGATAAGGTGTAAGAAGTTCTTGAGAGGTCTAAGAAAGGATATCCAGACTTATCTTACTGTTAGACCACCTATAGTGTTTTCAGAGTTAGACTTATCTCATTCGTGGATTCTCGCTTGGTGGAGCTAACCATGCATTAGGAGGAACCTTTCAGTCAACTACTAGAGCACCGGCGAGACAGTATGCGGTGAGGGCACAGGAGGACTGTGCAGCTACAGATGTTCTGCAGGTACATTCAATTTGTTTTCAGTACCTATAGTTGCTCTTATGGATTCGGGGTCTACCCACTCGTATATCCGTAGTGGGATATCTTAGCAGTGGGGGTTACCAGCGGAGGATCTTGAGGTAGGGGTCTGTGTGACAAGCCCGTTGGTTCTAGATGTTCTTATAGATAAGTTATATCGGAGGTGTCCTATTGAGGTAAAAGGGTCTATCTTTTCAGCCGATCTTATGGTCTTGTTGTTTCAAGAGTTCGACGCAATCCTAGGGATGGATTGGTTGTTCGAACACGACGTAAGTTTAGGGTGTAGATCTAAGAGTTTGAAGCTGCGAGTGGGTGATAGATCTAAGCTTGTGGTGAGGGGTGAGAGAAACCCGTGTTTACCGAATATGGTGTCAGCTCTGTCAGCCCAGAGGTTAATCTAGAAAGGTTGTGAGGCTTTCTTAGCTCCTGTGGTGGATGTGAGTGTTGAAAGTCCAGCTTTGGAGAGTTTGAGGATAGTTTGTGAGTATCCCGATGTTTTTTCGGAGGAGTTGTCTAGTTTACCTCCCGACCGTGATTTGGATTTCCAAATAGAGGTATTTCTAGGGACGACACCGGTTTCTATAGCACCATATCGTATGGCACCGAAAGAGATGAGAGAGTTGAAACAACAGATCCAAAAGTTGCTTGATAGAGGTTTCATCAGATCCAGTATGTCACCGTGGGGAGCACCGATTTTATTTATCAAGAAGAATGACGGATCGATGAGGATGTGCATCGATTACCGTTAGCTCAATAAGTTCACGATTAAGAATCGTTACCCTCTGCTCAGGATCGATGACCTGTTTGATCAGTTGAGGGGTGCCCTTGTATTTTCCAAGATCGATCTGAGGTCAGGGTACTAACAGTTGAAGGTGGTGGATGAGGATGTCCAAAACACCGCTTTTAGGATGCGGTACATATATTATGAGTTTCTAATGATGTCGTTTGGGCTCACGAATACACCTATAGATTTTATGGACTTGATGAATTGGATTTTTCAGCCTTATCTAGATCAGTTTGTAGTTGTGTTCATCGACAATATCTTGGTGTATTCTCGCTCAGAGGAGAAACATGTTATTACCTAAAAGTGGTTCTTCAGGTGTTGAGGGATAGGCGTCTATACTCCAAGTTTATTAAGTGTGAGTTTTGATTGTCAGAGTTGGCGTTTCTTGGCCACATAGTTGCAGCGGAGAGAATCCAAGTAGATCCTTAGAAGATCCAAGCTGTGGTGGAATAGAAACCACCAAGGAATATATCGGAAGTCCGTAGTTTTCTTGGACTTATCGGATACTACAGAAGGTTCGTTAAGGGTTTTTCGATCATAGCGACACCTTTGACCAAGTTGCTTTAGAAAGGTGTTCCTTTTGTGTGGAATGAGAGAAGGCAACAGAGTTTTGAACAGTTGAAAGCCTATCT
The DNA here is from genome assembly GCA_035048815.1 of Abelmoschus esculentus. Taxonomy (NCBI): domain Eukaryota; kingdom Viridiplantae; phylum Streptophyta; class Magnoliopsida; order Malvales; family Malvaceae; genus Abelmoschus; species Abelmoschus esculentus. Next base: position 17,588,380 of record JAUCBN010000018.1, read on the forward strand.
GACAAAGGCAATGATCTTGACGTAACTGGAACGAGAAAAGATTATGTTGTGTTTAGAGATGCTTCCTTGAATGGGCTAGGTTGTGTGCTTATGCAAGAGGGGTGGTTGCTTACGCCTCGAGGCAATTGAAACCCCATGAGAGGAACTATACTACACACGATCTTGAGCTTGCAGCAGTTATCTTTGCTTTGAAGATATAAAAGCATTATCTCTATGAGGAAAAATACTACATCTACACCGACCACAAGAGTTTGAAGTATTTGCTTACCCAGAAGGAGTTGAACCTGAGATAGCATCGGTAGATAGAGTTGTTAAAGGACTATGGTTGTATCATAGAGTATCATCCCGGCAAGGCGAATATGGTCGTCGATGCTTTGAGTAGGAAGTCCACGTCGGACTTGAGAGCTTTGTTTGCTTGGTTGAAGATGACCGGTGATGGAGGTCTTTTGGCTGAGTTGCGCGTGGAGCCCACGCTTGTTCAGGAGATAAAGAGAGCGGATGTGTTAGATGAGGAGTTGGTAGCTTAGTTAGAGGATGTTCAGAAAGGCGAGTCATCAGACTTTGAAGTACGAGATGATGGATTCTTGTACTTTCAAGGCCGGTTATATGTTTCGGCTTTAGAGGAACTGAGAAATCGTATCTTGAGAGAATCTCACTGCAATCCGTTTTTTGTACGTCCAGGTAGTAACAAGATGTACCAGGATCTTAGTCCTTTCTTTTGATGGTCGTGTATGAAAAGAGATGTGTCAGAGTTTGTGATAAGGTGTTTAGCTTGTCAACAAGTGAAAGCGAAACATCAGGTTCCTTCAGGTTTGCTTTAGCCTATCCAGATTCCATAATGGAAGTGAGATCGTGTGACCATGGACTTTGTCACCGGGTTACCGATGACGTTGAGGAAACATGATGCTATATGGGTTATAGTTGACCGGTTGACCAAGTCGGCTCACTTCTTACGGGTGAGGATGGACTTTAGCTTGAAAAAGTTAGCTTGGTTGTACATCAAGGAGATCGTAAGGTTGCATGGTGTACCTTCATCGATCATATCGAATAGGGATCCAAGGTTTACATCGAGGTTGTGGAGGTCTATCCATGAGGCTTTAAACACCAGGTTGTACTTCAGTACGACTTTCCATCCTCAAAATGATGGAAAATTTGAGAGAGTTATCCAAATCTTAGAGGATATGCTCCGATGTTGTGCGGTAGACTTTGCTCATAGTTGAGAGGAGTAGTTGCCGCTGGTAGAGTTTGCTTACAACAACAGTTATCAGTCAAGCATCAAGATGGCTCTTTTTGAGGCCTTATACGGGTGTAGGTGTAGAACACCCTTGTGTTGAACAAAGCTTAATGAGAGAATAGTTGTGGGTTCAGAGCTTGTTAAGGAAACCGAAGAGAAGGTTCAGATCATCAAGGAAAGGTTGCAAGTAGCTTTTGACAGTCAGAAAGCTTATGTGGATAAGAAGCATAAACATATCGAGTATGAGCTTGAGGAGAAAATGTTTCTTAAAGTATCGCCGTGGAAAGGGATCATCCGGTTTGGTCGTAAAAAGAAGTTAAGTCTAAGGTATATCGGGCCTTATGAAGTTCTTCAGAGGGTTGGACCGGTAGCTGATCGGCTAGCTTTACCTCTAGAGTTAGCACGTATACATGATGTGTTCTACGTGTCTATGTTAAGACATTACCGTTCCGATCCTTCATATATGGTTTAACTTGAGGAGATCGAAGTCAATATGGATTTCACTTACGAGGAGAGACCCATCAGAATCGTGGATAGAGGAGTTAAAGAGTTTAGGAACAAGTGTATACCTTTGGTAAAAGTGTTATAGAGGAATCACGGAATCGAAGAAGCAACATGGGAATCGGAGAAGGACATGAGAGCCTAGTATCCTCATCTCTTCCTGACAAGTAAATTCTGAAAATCGACCTTTAAAACCCTAAGATTTTGAAATTAGTGATCGTTTTGTAAAAATTAAAAATTTAGGGGCAATTTTATGAAACAAGTCAGAACTTTGAATCTTTAAGGGTCTTTGATCCAATTATAATCCTAGCTGGTCTAGGCTTTCCAAATATTAATTAATTAACTCCAAAATCTATTTTAAGTTAAATAACTTAATTAAACTCAATTTTAAACTCTTAAAACCCTTTTTAATTAATCTAAACATAACATATTTTTCTAATTTTCGTTTTTCCTCATTGGAGGTAGCCATTCATCAACTTTTCAAGGTAAAAACTCATTCTTTTTCAATAAAAATCGTTTATAATAATTATCTTAATTTTATCCTTCAAATTTTCTTGTTTTCTTATCGTTTCCTCGTTTTAAAACCTATAAAGCAATTGGGTCAGTTTTGGAGGTGAGATTTTGTCAATCCTCTAGAACAATAAAGTTTTTTACTAAAATTCCCAAGTTCTTGGCTTGGAGAAATTGTTTTAATCTTTTAATTTCATAAAAATCATTTTTTTGGCTAAAAATCTCAATTTTTGTTCCAGGGTTTTTACCCACTGTTTTTAGGTCTTAAATGGATTATTTTTAATGTGTTAGGATGTTTATAAAGTGTTTTTAATATCCCTAATCCCGGAATATAGGCTTAAGTGAAGTTTGGTGTGTTCCGGCAAGTTTTCAGTTTAAGTTTTCATAGGTTTTAAGGGTTGTTGTATAGGGATCTGAATTGTTGGTTTCTTTTGTGAGTTTAGAGGAATTAAACCCCTTGGTTTTGATGCTTGAAACAGGACAAGAGTTAGGCGATCGCGTTTGAAGGCGTTCCGGTTTGTTTTGGTGGTTTGGCAAGCAAGTATCGGTTATCAGTGAGTGGATGGAGGGCTGCCAATTTGGCATGGATTTAAATGTTTTTCAAAGGTTTGGGGGTGTAGGGAAGGTGTGAAAAACCTCCTTATACTCGGAAGTAAGTTTTAAGTATTGCTTTCTTAAAAGTTCTCATATTATGCCTTGTTTTTGTAACGTTATTTGTCATGCTCTTGTTGTGTTGTGCATATGTGATTATGCGTGTTTTAATGCTCATGAGACTATTTTTACAAAAGTTTTTATATGTATATGATGCTCCCACGATTTTGTTTTGAAAATATGAGAAAAATGGTTTTTACCGGTTTATGCACTTGATGCATGAGATAATGGGATGCATATGGTTGATATTTGTTTTTAACGTAAAACTTGAGCATTGGTTTTTGATAATATATTGGTTAGTTAAGTGATGAACCTTATGGGACAAGTTGATCGATTAATAGATCTGAAGTGCACTATAAAGATTCAAAAGTCGTACGTGAATAAATTCCTTCTGTGTTGCATTTTGCCTTTTATTCTAATGTTATGTGATGGGAGTGGTACTGTCACATACGGGTTGATCGGAGTGATATTGTCACTGGACACCAAGATGAGATAATTCATGTTAAGAGTGGTATCAACCTGCGCATGCTCTGTCAGTGGTATTAACATGCGGTTGCCCTTTTATCCTAACGATTTGGAGTAGTACAAATCGGATCACTAACACCAATATATGTTTTTATTTTTCAAAGGTAAGTGTCATGGTTTTCACTTGATTGCATATGGTGTTATGCATGCGAGGTTTTATGTGTCGCACGTGTGGAGCAACCCAATGGACCCACACACGAGAAATCATTATATAAATCGTATTCATATATAATTTTTGTATTGTTTTTAAATTTATAATTATTTTCATATAATCATTTTCTATTTTTATATAAAATATTAAAATTATCTTAAAATAATATAAAAATGTAATAAATAATTAAATAATTTTTAACGCTTAAAATTACGAATAACTTGATAAACCGATCTTTCCACACACATGAAATAGAAAAAAAATTATAAGATCTGCACCGTTAAAATTAGAGGTGTTCATTGTTGGATACGGATCAGATCGAATCTAACTTTTTTGGATCTTCGGAGATGATATAGTGATCCGTATCCGATCTAAAAAAAGCGGATATCCGCATATTCGAATATCGGATATTCGAATCGGATAGTTGGATATCCAATTATCCTAAAATATAATTTGATTAAACTAATTTTTCGAATTTGAAGGCTATATTTATGAAAATTTTAGAATTTCGAATATAATAAACAACAAATTATTAAATACAACAAGATTCACATTTATAAAAGTTTTAATTTTTTATAAATTTTTGAATACAACAAACACTAAATTCTTAAATATAACATGATTATATTAATAAAAAATTAAATTTTCAGATTTTTGGATAATCCAAAACTTGAAATATTGTGATCCTTATCCGATCAAAAAAACTCAAAATCAGATCAAATATCCGGTCCAAAAATAAAAAACAAATCGAATATTCTAATTTTTAGATCAAATTAATAGATAATCAAATCGGATTGACCGGATCAAATATTTTTAAACACCCCTGATTTAAACCGGTTATCAACGCTGTACCTCATCATCAACCACCTCAATCACCGGAAAGATGGCATCTTTTATTTTCAGTCGACACTTCGATAATTTCTATAAGGTCAAATTTATGTCCCTAGTAATTATATTATGTGGAAATAGTAGAATTAATTTTTACTATTTATTTTTTAATTGATTTTAATTTTTCATTCATAAAAAATCAATATTAATTAAAATAATGAATGTACAATATAATTAAATTATAAAGATCTAAGACGATGAAAATAGATAATTTTAACTAATTTTACAATTTACTTATAATATACGGATCAATAATTGAGTTTGATTTAATCGATCCAGTGATTATTCCTCAAGTCAACTAATAAAATTATAAAAAATTATTTAAATAGCTTAAATTTAAATAATTAACAAATTAAAAGATAATTTTATAATAATAAATATATATATATATACATTTGATAACTAATAAAATTATTTTTAAAATATAATTTTATAAATAAAAAATTTAATATATACGTCTAAATTTGATTACTATTGGAACTACATTAAAAAAATAATTTCATAAATAAAAAATAAAATATATTTAATAATTATATTAAAAAAATATTTTTTATAATTTAATTTATTAATAGATACAAATAATAGATTATTTAAATAAGTATTCAATAAAATTTTGTACTTACAATATCATTTTTTTTCAAATAATCAAATAAAATTAACTATCTAATAATTTTATTAAATATTTTTTATAATCTACTAACAAAATCTAATAATCAAATCAATTAATATTATCAAATATTAATTAATATAATCTAATAATAATTAACATTTATTCATTAATTATTAAAAAATTATTATTTATAAAAATCATAATAGAAAATATATGGTGTTTTTTTAAAAAGGAAAAGAGATAAAAAAATATTCCTAAATTGATTTTTTATTTGGTTTTTATATTTAATAGTAATTCTTTTACAATAAAAATAATGAGGAGAAAAATAATTGCGATAGACTTTAATTTGTTGAATAAAAATAATAATGAGGAGAAAAATGTAATTGTCTCATAATTGCAACAACCCATTTCTTTTGGGTCCCACTTGAGGACAAAAAAGGGAAATGCATAATACAACCAACACCATGCAGGCTTTGACCGGTCCGGTTTAGCCTTTGTGATTATCGTTTAGCTACAAACTGACTACTCAATGATTAAGTCTAATTATTTTCTCTGATTATTAATAGAAGTTGAAGGTAATTTGTGATAATAAAATATATTAAGATATTAATATATAATTGAGTGATTAAAATATAATTGTATTTATAATTAAGTTATTTTTGTTATAATTTGCTTTTCGCTAACAATATTTATATAAAAATCTACGTATAAATTATACTTTATAGTGACGAGTTTGATTATTCATTTAAATATTTAAGAATTTATTTAATTTTTTATATAAATAACTATTATAAGTTTAATTAATCTCATTTATAGGGGTGATAGTGAGCCTGATCAGTTTGTAAGTTATTTGAGTTTGACTCGGTCAAAGTTTAGTCAAAGCTTGATTCGAGTTTGTGTTCGACTCAAGATTTTAACAAGTCAAGCCGATCTAAGTTCGGCTCGAAAAACTCGTGAACAGACTCAAAATAATTATATTATATATATGCTACACATACCCTAAAAATAATATATTTAACAAATGAAAAGCAATAAAACAAAATAGAAGAAATTCATTAAAAATAAATAAATTAAAATAAATTAGAAATTTTGTTCCCTTTCTCAATATTGAATTTTGTTTTTGGTGTTGGTTATGAAAAATATTTTTAACGAGGTCCTATCTTTTATATAAAAATATAATAAATTTGTCTATTTTTGGTCGAGCTGAGTCGAGCCTAACAAGCCCGAGCGAAGCTCAAGCCGAGACCTACGAGCTTCGAGTATGAGCCCAGCCCAATAATATTATTTCTGAGCCGAGTCTAAACCTAAAATTTCGAACACGTTGAACCTCGAACCCGAACCCAACCTGGCCTAATCAAACTCAAACTCGACTCGATTCGTTATCACCCCTACTCATCTCTCACGGAAATTATTTCCATATAAATAACCATTAAAAGTTTAATTAATGGAATTTAAAGTTTAGAAATTTAACTATCTTATTATAGAATGAGTTTTAAGTTGGATTTTTTTTGCCAAATTTTATTTTAGGTATTTATTTATTTGATTTTTCTCCCTGCCTAAAGGTAACTGGTCAGTCAATTTTTCTTCATGACTGACTGACAGAACAGCAGAAAATGAGGTCATACATTCACAAAACTTTGGCACTTTCCTACCCTTTTCACAACCCAAAATAATACAGAGAAACAACAAAATCTTTATATAAGATGAGCACAAGTCAGGGTTTTTTTTTTTCGAATTCTATTAAAAAATATTATTTTAAATTTTATTTAATATTATTTTTTATAATTTTAGTTTAATTCGATTCAAAAATTATATATCTTAATTCATATTTGACATAATTTAATATATAAAATAATTTTAATTTCAAAATTTTAATTATAAAAATTAATTATAAAATTTAATTATTTTAAGAATTGATCATAAAAAATTAAAGTATTTAATTATAAAAAATATTATTACAAAATATATTAAGAATATATGAAAAAATTACAGATTGGGTCGAGTTAAAACCTATTCGGTCCGATTGAAATCGTCATCCCTACTTTATACTGTAATACTTAGATGATAGTAATTTTTTATAATTCATGTACCTATTTTTAATTAATTATTATTTTTAAGTACATTATAGTCTATTATTACTAAAAATATTATATTAACTAATTTAACGAACGCTAAACCTCACAACTACAAATGTAACGCAAAATATCATTTACTCCTTGAATTTGGTAAATGAATTCAATTTGGTCCTTGAATTTTTTATTGTCCGTATTAATCCCTAAACTTAGTTTTTTTATGATAAGAAATTCTAGGTTTATGTCATGTGGTACAATTTGGTCCTTGAATTTTCTATTGTTCGTATTAGTCCACACGATGCGAGTGAACAAAATATTTTATATAAATATATATTTATAAAAAAAATATTCGATAAATGACAACAAATGAAGTGAAAAAAGATTTATATATAAACCTATTGATATCATGTTCGATCATTAAGTAACGATTTTTGTTTTTTCACTTAATAGGGATATAAAATTATAAATCAAGTGTGTAAATAAATAATAAAATAAATCCCTCGATGTTTATTTATTTTTAATTTGCACATCCAATTTTTTTTAAATATAACTTTAGGGTGAAATTCCAAAAATATGATAATTTAAAAAAAATATTTTTTAAAATATTGTACTAGCCATTTTATTTCCTAAAATATTGTACATTGAATAGTAAGTTTAAAGATTATCATAGAAGAATCCGACTTTGAATAGTGAAATGGATTAAATCGAATAAAAAATTAAAATCGATACCAAGAGGTGCCAACTTTGAATAGTGATTTTGCAGAAAACACTTCGAAAATTATAAAAACACTGTTCAAAGTCAATACCAAGAGGTATTGATTTTAATTTTTTATTCGATTTAATCTATTTCACTATTTAAAGTCGAATTATTTTGTAGTCATCTTTAAAATTACTATTCAAAGTACAATATTTTGGGAAATAAAATGGCTAGTACAATATTTACGTAAATTTTTTGAACTTTAGGATTTCAATTGTCAAATGAAAAAGTTTAAGGACAAAATTAAAAAATAGATAGAGGACCAATTTTGTCATTATACCTAAAAAATATTAACAAAGGAAAAGACTGTCGACATTGGGTTAAGCAACCCGTAACCGTGTTTTCACTTTCCAAGGAAAATCAGTCCTTTTATTCATGAAAGTGTGAAAACAAGAAGGAAAAAGAAGGCGCTAGCTAGAGGGAGAGAGAAGGGAAGGTTGAAGAATCTAATCTATATGGAAGCATCAAACAGCTGGGAAAAAGGGTTTTAATCTTCCCCTCTAGAACCAGTAAAAAATCCCTTCAATTTTCAACCATAAACAACAGTAATATACTCGTGAAAGAGAGAGAGAGACCGAGTCTTGTCTCCTGCGTGTCTTCTCTTTGGAACTTTGCTCATCTGTCTCTGTTTCTCCCTTTAATGCAACCCTTATCTTCTTCTTCATAGAGTACTTGAATCTTGGAAAAAAGCAAAGGTGTTTGAAAGAGAAAGATGACAGGGGGATCTGGGAGATTACCGACATGGAAAGAGAGGGAAAACAACAAGAGAAGGGAACGGAGGAGAAGAGCCATAGCTGCAAAGATATACACTGGTCTTCGAGCTCAAGGCAACTATAAGCTTCCTAAACATTGTGACAACAACGAGGTCTTGAAAGCTCTTTGTTCTGAGGCTGGTTGGATCGTTGAAGAAGATGGCACCACTTATCGCAAGGTTTGCTTTCTTTTTCCTTGTGAAATTTCTGGGTTTTCTTCGTTTTACAATAATAGATCTATATATGCATGGGTTGTTTTGGTATTAAATTTAGATTCTAGATGGCTGTTCTGAACTGGGTTTGTTTGTTCTGATGTTTTATGTTTTCAAAATCTGGGTCTTTTACTTTGGGTTGATCTGGGTTGAACTTGAAGAAGAGAAGGTTTTATATGCTTGAATCTGATTACATAAAAGTTGCATCTTTTCATTAATCTGGCTGAAGTAATATTCTTTGATGTTCACAGATCTTGATTGTTCAAAAGAATATAGCAAAAAGGGTTTAATCCTTTTTGTTTTCCCCTGATTCCTTTTTGTAATGATTTTGATCCAGGGTTGCAAGCCACCTCCATCTGATTTTGCAGGGACCTCGGCTAACATCAGTGCATGTTCATCTCTTCAACCGAGCCCACAGTCCTCATCCTTCCCAAGTCCTGTTCCTTCATACCATGCTAGCCCTTCATCCTCCTTGTGCCCGAGCCCTACTCGATTCGATTCGAATCCGTCGAACTCCCTTCTTCCGTTCCTTCGCAACATTGCTGCCATCCCTAATAATCTCCCTCCTCTTAGAATATCCAATAGTGCTCCTGTAACCCCCCCTCTTTCATCCCCCACTTCAAGAGGATCTAAGCCCAAACCTGACTGGGAATCACTTTCAAATGGTTCTCTGAACTCTATCCGGCACCCTTTTTTTGCTACATCCGCCCCATCTAGTCCCACAAGGCGACACCACCACACACCAGCCACCATACCGGAATGCGATGAATCTGATGCCTCAACTGTGGACTCTGGTCGCTGGGTGACTTTTCAGACAATGCCATCATCCGCAGCAGCCCCTCCTTCACCAACTTTTAACCTCGTGAAGAGGGTTGTACAACAGAATCCTCTCCAAGATGGTGTCACTAGACATGGAGGGGTCACCTGGGGGGCAGTTACAGAGATGGGAAGAGACTCAGAGTTCAACTTCGAGAACAACAGAGTAAAAGCTTGGGAAGGTGAAAGAATACACGAAATCGGAGTCGATGATCTGGAACTCACACTAGGAACTAGCAAGACTTGTGCATAACCTTTGCTGCATTATCGTCTGTGCCATATTCAATTTGAGTTCCTGCATTGCTCCGAGATCATCGTTCCATCATCTCTGTACATTTTTTAGCTCAAGGAACTCAAGGCTACTATCAATCTTCCAGTGGCATGAAGGAGAAAGTGAAGTGATTCTATAAAAATTGTTAATGTTTTCTGATACTTTATTCATTAACTTATGAGTTGATAGGGTTCCAATGGAGGGATTGTGTTCCTTTACTAGTTTATGGAGAACCCAAGGATTTATCAATCTATGAAAAGTTAGTTCTGTTAAATTGTTTTTCATTAATAATACAATTATACTTCTAATATTCTTTTAAAAAATTAACAAATATAACAAATGAGGTATAAATCGTTTTTTTTATTATATTTTTATTATTGTTTTACTTTAAAATAGTGAGTTTAAGGTTAGGGATTTATGGTTAGGGTTTAAGTAAATAAAGGTAAAATATATTTTTTAGTATATAGAGTTTAGGATTTCGTGAAAATTAGGGTTAAAATTTAATTTTTATAATAATTTTTAATATGGGATATATGATTAGGGGCGGATGTTTTGTACTTACAACTGGAAGGTATAATTTAGGGGTGTTTATTGTTGGATATCGGATCGGATCTAATTTTTTTGGATATTCAGGTTTTTGGATCGATAATATAGTGATCTGTATTCAATTCGAAAAATGGATATCTGTATATTCGGATATTGAATATTTGGATTGGATAGTCAAATATCTGATTATCCAAAAATATAATTTAATTAAACTAATTTTTCGAATTTGAAGGTTGTATTTATGAAAAATTTAAAATTTCGTATATAATAAACAACACATTATTAAATACAAGAAGATTCATATTTATAAAAGTTTTAATTTTTAAAATTTTTGAATATGACAAGTATTAACTTATTGAATGTAACAAAATTAATATTAATGAAAATTTGAATTCCTGGATTTTTAGACAATCCAAAACTTGAAATATTATGATTCATATCTAATTCGAAAAATTTTAAATTGGATCAAATTTTCTGTTCAAAAATAAAAATCGAATCGGATATCTTAATTTTTTGATCGGATTGACCGAATCAGATATTTTTAAACATCCCTAGTGTAAATCACTCGTTGTTTATTGTGCTTCTATTGGTGCCTTTATTTTAAAATAATAAGTTTAGAGTTAAAATTAAGGGTTATGATTAGAGTTTAGGGAATTAATTGATGAAAAAAATAAAATTAAAGTTTAAAAATTAATTTTAAATATTTTTTAATATAAAACATAAAGAAAATATAGTTATGGGATTGTTGCAATTTGATGATCTCTCATGGATATGGGAAATCATTCTTATAATAGATTTTATAAAATTTAATTTAAATTAATTTATTAATGAATTAAATATTAATAATTATGAATTAATATTTTTTAAAATATATATTTTTAAAAATTATATTTTAAATGTATATTTGGTGCAAAAATATTTTAAATATTTATAAAAAATATATACTTTATATGTGATACTTATATGTATTGTTTTTAAGATATTAAATTTTATTTATTTATTATATGGTCCCTCTTGTCTTTATACCACGTGATGTGTACTATTTTTTGTCGTGACGATGTCACGATCAATTATTGTACTGTATATATGTATAAGACTTATGACTAAAATAGCCCTGCCTTTTACTCCCTCCATTTTAATAGATTATTTATTATGAAAATTTTACGACGGACGTCGAACACCGTTAAACATTAGTGAACACTATTAAACAAATTAATAAAGATTATAAATCTTAAGGACTTAATATATAATTAATAAATATTTAAAAAAAAGTTTTTAATTAAATTATTTTTTACACGTAAAATTATATTGATGGTCACCCAACTATCACTTTTTTTCTTGTGTTGGTCACTCAATTAATTTTTTTTTTATCAAAATCGTCATTAAAATTTCACAACGGGCGTCGAACATCGCTGAATACCATTCATGTTGAACATTGTTGAACACTATTAAACAAATTAATAAAGATTATAAATCTTAAGGACTTAACATATAATTAATAAATATTTAAAATAAATTTTTAATTAAATTATTTTTTACACGTAAAATTATATTGATGGTCATTCAACTATCATTTTTTTTCTTCTGTTGGTCACTCAATTACTTTTTTTTTTATCAAAATCATCATTAAAATTTCATTTTGTGATATTTTTATCATTGACTATTAAATATTTAACGATAACTATGACATGGTATGGTTTAATAATAATTTTAGTCCTTAAAATTATTATATTATATCAGATTAATCCAAATAAAAAATTACTCATCAAATATTTCAATTAAACCCCAAAATTTTTATCATTTTTTTCTTCCTCTTTCAACCCTACTTTAAAAATTAATTTGTCAATTCTCTCATTATTTTTCGTGTATGTGTGACAATTTATTAAGTTTCGGATTATAAAAAATCATTTTAATTTTATAATTTATTCTTTTAAAATCTAAGTTTAAAAAATAGTTTCTTTTTCTTCGAATCATGATGGCGTTTTCGTCGAATAGTTTCTTTTTCGGTCCAAGGAAGGTTGTGTTCCGGCATCTAAGAAGTCACTGATGCCAAATTTGTGTGAAGTTGTGTGAACATCCATATGAAGATCGAAAAGCTGGATTGCTCAATAAAAATTTAAGTGAAACCAAATTTTATATAATCTCAAGAAAAATTTTACGACGGACGTCGAATTGATCTATATTTACATGTTAAAGACTTTATGACTATTTATATATATGAACCTTTATATGAATTGATAAATCAAATTTCTTTATGGATCCGATAAGCATAAAAAGGATAAAATATATATACTAGTAGTTTGGGAAAGTCAAAGAAGGTAGATTAGATTTTAAAAGAACAAATCATAAAATTAAAATGATTTTCTATTATCTAAAATTTAATAAATTGTTCAAAGACACAAGAGAAATAAAGAGAGGGTTGACAAATTAAGTTTTTAAAGTAATGTTACAAGAGAAAAAAGAGAAAAAAATTTGATATTTAGTTCAAATACTTGATGAGTTATATTCTATTAGAATTAGTCTAATATAATATAATAGCTTTAGAGACTAAAATTATTATTAAACCATGTCATATCACAATCTTTATTAAATATTTAACAGTTGATGACCAAAATAATAATGAAATATAACGTTAACAATGATTTTGATGAAAAAAATAATTTAGTGACCAACCCAAGAAATGAGTGATAGTTGGATGATCATTCGTATAGTTTTCCTTATAAAAAGTAATTTAATTGACAATGTTGATTGTTAGTGGTGTTCAACAATGTTCGACGCACGTTATATACTTATCCTATTTGTAACACCCTAAAAATCGGGTTAGAAGAAATATTCGAATGGTAGTAAATTAAATTAAATCATGTATCAATTGAATTAGAAAAGAGACCAAATTAATTAAATTAAAAGCTTGAGCATTGCATGATAAAAAGAGAATTCCATAGACTATCCCTTGAGATAAACTAACTTTAGACATTTTATTAAGGGCAAGGTAGTCCTTTCACCCTCAATAATAGGCAAACAAAAGAGCCCAAATTCTCCTCTTTCTTTTTCATTCTCACGACAACAAGAGAAATTTGAGGAGAGGGAGGCTTGAGAGAGAAACTTGGGAGAAAACATAGAAGAAGAGATTGGAAGCTTTGCATGGTTATGAATTTGGGCTAGGAGTTCAAGTTTAACGATATTGGTAAGCTTTTCCTTCCAAAATCAAGTTTATGGGAGTTTAAGCTTTTGGGTTTTGAATATTTTATGATGATCTTGTGCTAGGTTAGATTGTTAGAATGCCTAATCTAAAGATAGAATTTATTTGGTATGAGTTTTGAGGAATGAACAATTTGAGTTAGAAAACTTAGAAATCGGAATATGTAAATGATATATTTGTGTTGATTGATCTTATAAGTTGCTGTAAATTGGATTTGAGAATGTTGATTCCATGTTTTAAATGCTGGAAAATTGATAAGTTTTAGTTCGGATTAGGTTCGGACACTTAGAATAGAAGTTAGCCGAAAATAGCCTAGAATTGTTATTCCATGTAGCCAACTTTGAGAATTTCCCTAGGTCGGGATTTAATGAGTTTGGAGCTGAAATTTTAAAACATGATACTCATGTATATCTAGTTTAAGAAAAAAATTATGGAACCTTAATCCGAGTCCGGTAGAGAAAGATACAAGCTGTTCCGTAAGGCTACCCGAGTAGTCCTGTGAATCCGACTAGATCTATTTCGAATGAAATCTAGAGCTGATCGATTAGGAATTAAAATATAAGGTTAATTTTACCTTGTAGAGGATTCTTCTAGCTTTCCAAATAGATAAAATGGACTAAAATCGGACATCGGGGCTAGGAGATACAATCGTTTCTCTAAAGGGTAGCAAAATTGTCCGTGATGCACATGTTTATAATTGTTAAGCTTAAAGACACTTGAAATAGATGATTGAAAATATCTTGATACATAGCTATTGTATGTGAATTGTTAGATAACCCGAGAGAAGAAATTAACGAAGATCAAGAGAGGATCGAAGCAACAAGGAAACGAGGCAAAGGGGTTGCGATCTACAACCCTTGATAGCTCAGAGAATTGGTGAGTATGGCAAACCTTAGGGTTAGGACCTAGGGTCCTAACCACCCTTGTTATTTGAATTGATTTGAATTGTAACCGGACTAATAAACTATTTGGTAATATGGGAAGGAGGATAAAATTTTAAGAACATGTTTGATGCCATGATTGTATGCTAGGTGTTAGACTAGCTTAATACATTATGCATAGCTCGGAAATACCGAGGTAAGTAATGACACGCGGCTTCGGATGCCAGGTATATGATTCATGCATGAAGCATGTCTTGGTGTTTTGATCATTTGATTGGTATTATGATGGGTAAGGCCTTATGATAGCATGATGGGTGATTAGTATGTGGCATGACATATATGCTTCGATATGATAATATGATATTTGCTTTGATATGATAACATGTTATATGCCTTGATATGATGGTATGACATATGTTTTGAGAATGATAGCTTAATACATGTTCTTGTTAATACCATGATACTTACATCATTTGTAATAAGGAACTTGAATAATAAAAATGGAAAATCAACCGAATTTGAAACTCCGATTGAGCCTTGGTCTATAGTTTGTCATAGGTAGTACGACATGCCTAGGGTCTGAGCTCATTTGTTAGTACTTCGATACTTTTGATCAATACTTCGGTACTTCTGTTGGTACTATGGGTACCTTTGTTGGTGGTTAGTCACCATTTATAGATACCACAGATATCTTTTGTTAGTGTCCTCGTGACACTTTTTTCAGTACCTTATGGTACTTCTGTTGACTCGCTTACCTAGTCTAACTATACCAAGGCAACGTTGAAATTAATTCGAAAGACTAAAATTAAGATATGACCCTAGAGCATTGAATGTATTTGCCATGAGGCATTTGTTATAAACTTGCCATAGAGCATTAGACATGTATTTGCCATGGAGCATTTGTTATATGATGTACGAATTGCTATGTGTAATTGATTTGTTGCTCATTTGAAGTATATTATTTGTTTCAATTAATGTCTAAATTGGTTAGACTTAGGCTACCTCACTAAGTAATTCTTAGTACTTACACTCTTTTGTTTCCTCCTTCCCAAATAATAGGTTCACGAGTTAAAGAGTTAGATCGAGTTGAGCAGGAGCAAGGACACTAAGCGGGCAACGTATGGTATTTTTTTATTTTGTTAACTCCTAGTGTTTGGTGGCATAGTATGCATGATTAGAATAACCTATGAATTTTGTTATTTGGTCATGGTTTGCATTAATGATCATTTGAATCTTTGGTATGTAAGCCATAAGGCATGTTGTTAGGTTAGGCTAGCCTTAAACTTTTTGGGGATTGACTTATGGTATGTTTATGATAGCCTTTTAATATGTAGGAAAAACGTAAGTAATGAACTTAACATGTGAAACATGAAACCCAGGAAGATAACATGAGAAACCTATAACTACCCCATTGATATGTTAGTTGTAAAATAGAAGCACATGAACACTATTGTGGTAATGACTTAACCAAATGATAGGCATGGTAAACGATTATGGTTGCAAAACATGTTGATTTTGTCCTATTAAGGATTATGGATGGCTTGAGACCTCATATGTGGCTTTTGGTTAGAGTTTAAATGTTTTAAAGGCTTGAAATTGTCAATTTCGAGCAGCGGTATCGATACCACTAGCTTGGGTATCGATACCACCCTTGGCAGAAACATTATGTTCCAAAGCTTGGATTGATACCAAGCCTTGATCTTAGTCAATATGTCAATGAGGCAGACCAGTATCGATACCATATAAAGTATACCACCCTTGGCAGAAACATTATGTTCCAAAGCTTGGATCGAGTTTGTAAGTCCGGTCGACGCCTCCGTCTCCTAACCCGGGGCGAGGGTGTCACATTTAGTAGTATCAGAGCTTTCGGTTACATGATTCTCGGACCGAAAGTAATATGCATGCATCATATAGGATTGAACTATGCCACCTAGGAGTTTTATACCGTACTTGTGTTCTTGCTTATTTGAATAATATTTGTTCACCTTTTATAGTATGGTTGATACGAGACTTGCCCTGGGAGATGAAAGTCTCGAGGGATCGTCTAATGAGAATGAAAATGTTAGGATAGAACAGAATCCTCCATTAGAACAAGAACCACCTCCGGTGGAAACTACCCCTGAGCAGTTAGACCCAGTTGTACAAGACGTTCAGAGGGAATGTCTTTTGAGTATGAAGGGAATGTTCGATCAGCTAGTGTCTGACTTGAGACAAGATCGCCTTGCTCCTGTTAATGTTGTGTCAAGTAGGGAACCAATTGAGAAGCTTGCTCGATATCGAGCCTTTACTTTCGCAGGTGTTAATAAGGATAAGCCCGAGGAACCTGAATAATGGTTGGAAAGAACCACTCAGATTTTGACTAAGCAACTACAGTGCTCAAACGAACACAAACTTGAGTGTGCTATCTCGCTTCTAGCTGATGAGGCCTTAAGTTGGTGGGAAACTACAACCTTAACTGTTCCTACCGACTCTGTAACATGGGACTTCTTTGTGGAGGAGTTCAGAAAGAAGTATATTTGTGAGCAGTATCTGGCTGAAAGAAGAAGGAGATTTTTGTATTTGAAGCAGGCTAATAGGCCTATAGAGCAGTATGTGGAAAAATTTTGTAAATACTGCAAATATGGAGCTGAATATGTCAAGACTGAGAAACAAAAGTGTCAGATGTTTATAGATGGGCTAAACGATAAAATGAGCCCTATGTTTACAGCTTTGGGGATCACGGACTTTCAGATTCTAGTCAACAGGGCTATTGCTACCGAAGACAAGATGAAAGCTTCAGAGAAAAGAAAGGGTAAAAATAAGAATGACAAGAAACGTAAGTGGGAAGATAAGCCGGAATGGAATACGAAGAAAGTTAAGAATCAGAGAGAAGGCTCTTCGACCTACCACTATGAGTCCAAAAGCCATTATGTGTCGAGACCTCAGTCGGCAAATAGACCTTCGGCCCTGGTTGCATCTATTCATAGCACGAGAAATTCTGGAAAAGCTCAGGCTTGTCAGTTCTGTCAGAAGTTTCATGCTGGACCTTATCGGTTTCAGATGAAACTATGCTATCTTGGGGTAGATCAAACCACTTTATCCGGGATTGTCCTCAGAACCCAAATAAGGGCACACCTCAGTCTCGTACCTATCAGAGTCCTCCACCTCAGAACAGAAACAAGAGCCCGAGACAGGCCCATTCTGGGAATCAGAGTAGAGGAAAGGATCGTCAGTCAGCCCCTCCTCGTCAAGGATCTCAAGCTCCTGCTAGAATGTACCATGTTAGTAGTAGAGAGGAAGAAGAGTCTCCCGATGTTATCGCAGGTATCATTGAATTAAATTTAAATCCTACATATGCTTTGATAGATTTAGGATCTACTCATTCCTTTGTATGTTCTAAAATGCTTGTAAAGACTAAGTTAGAGCCTGAAAATACTGATAGGGATCTTGTAGTATCAAATCCTTTAGAAGGTATAATGAATGTTAACCTCGTTTATAAAGACTCTTCGATCTCAATTCGGAATATTCCTTTTCGGATTGATTTGTTTGTATTACCAACTTGTGAGTTCGACCTTATATTGGGGTTAGATTGGTTAACCAAACATGAAGCTTGGATCGACTGTCAGACAGAAGGTTGTATCTTCATGGCTTGGGAAAGGACTCAATTCTCCTAATTGATAAGAAACCAACTTCGATCTTTGCTGCAATGGTTATTCAAGATGAATATGACTTCGGATTGCTGAAGATCTCTGTGGTATCCGAGTTTATTGACATTTTTCTAGAAGAACTCCCTGGTCTTCCTCCAACCAGAGAAGTGGAATTTGGAATTGAAGTCCATCCTGAGACTAATCCAGTGTTGATTTCTCCATATAGGATGACACCTATTGAGTTGAAGGAACTTAAGAAGCAGCTCCAAGAGCTACAAGATAAGGGATTTATACGTCCTAGCTCTTCACCATGGGGTGCTCCGGTTTTGTTTGTAAAGAAGAAAGATGGAATAATGAGGCTCTGCATTGATTATCGGCAACTGAATCAGGTTACCATTAAGAATAAGTACCCTCTGTCTAGTATTGAAAATCTATTTGATCAACTCAAAAATGCTACGGTGTTCTCTCGGATTGATCTTCGATCGGGGTACTATCAGATGAGAGTGAAAAAGGAAGATGTTCCTAAGACGATTTTCAAAACTCGATATGGACATTTTGAATTCTTGGTGATGCCATTTGGGTTAACCAATGCATCAGCTGCATTCATGGATCTAATGAATCGGATGTTCAAGCCTCACATTGATAAGTTTGTGGTTGTCTTCATTGATGACATTCTGGTGTATTCTCAAATCAAGGAGGAACACTCAGAACATCTTCAAATTGTTTTGCGAACACTTCGGAAACGTCAAATGTTTGCCAAGTTCTCCAAGTGTGAATTTTGGTTATCGGAAGTATCATTCCTTGGCCATGTCATCTCGGCAAAAGGAATCAAAGTTGATGCTAATAAAGTATAAACTATTCTGGATTGGAGACCTCCGAGAAATGTTACTGAGGTCAGAAGTTTCCTCGGTTTGGCCGGGTATTATAGGAGATTTGTTAAGGGGTTTTCCATAATTGCCTTGCCCTTGACTAAGCTTCTCCAAAAGGATCAATTGTTTGAATGGTCCAAGGACCAACAAAGAAGTTTCGATCAGCTTAAGCAAGCTTTGACTCATGCTCATGTCCTTATTCAACCGGAATCCGGTAAGGAATTTATCTTGTATAGTGATGCTTCACATTCGGGACTAGGTTGTGTCCTAATGCAAGAAAACAAAGTTGTTACTTATGCATCAAGGCAATTGAAGTCTCATGAGCTAAATTATCTGACTCATGATCTTGAATTAGCTGCTATTGTTTTTGCCCTCAAGATATGGAGGCACTATTTATATGGTGAGAGGTGTTACCTATACACCGATTACAAGAGTCTTAAATACCTTCTAACTCAAAAGGATCTGAATTTGAGGCAAACGAGATGGATGAAATTGCTAAAAAATTATGAATTAGTCATTGATTACCATCCCGGAAAGGCCAACGTGGTGGCCGATGCTCTTAGTCATAAACTAACATTGGGTAAGCTATTCGATAATTTTGAAATGCTATAAGTTTCCTTTGAATATTAGTATCTGATTTAAAAATTTCCTTGTAGCCCCAAATTCGATTAATGCTCACCTTCGAGTATATCGAAAGCAAGGATATTTTTCTAAACTCCAGGTTCAGTCTAAACTAATTTTGTGGATCAAAGATCTTCAACAGTCTGATTCTAAACTTCAAGCCATTGCATCAAAGCTTGATTCAAAAGCTAATGTCGAATTCTCCCTCAATCTGAATGGATTGCTCTACTTTAGAGATAGAGTATGTGTTCTGAACAATGAAGAATTAAAAAGAGACGTCCTACAAGAAGCACATCAAAGCTCGTTCTCGATCCATCCTGGTTCTGTTAAGATGTATAAAGACTTGAAATCCTTGTATTGGTGGCCTGGCATGAAAACAACCATCACAGTTTCGTGTCTTGATGTTTGACATGTCAGAAAGTTAAGGCTGAACATCGAGCTCCTATGGGACTGCTTCAGCCTATTGAACTGCCTGAATGGAAATGGGATCGGGTAACGATGGATTTTGTTACTAGTTTGCCTATTACACCAAGAAAGAATGATATTGTTTGGGTGATTGTTGATAGACTCACCAAGTCTACACATTTTATCCCAGTTCGAAAGAACATGAACTCGAAAACCTTACCCGAGTTGTATATCCGTGAGGTGATTCGATTACATGGTGTGCCATCATCCATCATTTCTGATAGAGACCAGAACTTTACCTCCAGATTTTGGAAGTCCTTGCAGACAGCTCTTGGGACTAAAGTGCATCTTAGTACTACTTTTCATCCGCAGTTCGATGGTTAATCAGAAAGAGTAATACAAGTATTGGAAGATATGCTACGTGCTTGTGTTATAGAATTTGAGAAGAATTAGGAGAAGTCCCTACCCTTAGTGGAATTCGCATACAACAATAGCTATCAAGCGTCGATTCAAATGGCTCCCTTTGAAGCTCTGTACGGGAGGAAGTGCAGAACTCCCCTGTGTTGGTCCGAATTGGGTGAGAATAAGGTTTTAGGACCTAAAATGATCTGGAAGATAGAGGAACAAGTTCGAATCATTCATGATCGATTGAAGCAAGCATTCATTAGACAAAAGGCTTATGTAGACTTGAAACGAACAGACATCCAGCACAATGTGGGAGACAAGGTCTTCCTAAAAGTTTCTCCTTAGAAGAAAGTGTTCAGGTTCGGGAAGAGAGGAAAGCTTAGCCCTCGATTCATCGGACCTTTTGTGATTATCGAAAGGATTGGCCCGATAGCCTATCGACTTGCACTCCCCAGGGAGTTTGATAAGATACATAATGTGTTTCACGTCTCTATGTTAAGAAGATATAGATCCAATCCTTCTCATGTTTTGGAACTTGGGGAACTAGAATTAAATCCCGATTTGTCTTATGAAGAGGAACCGGTTCAGATACTTGATCGAGAAGTTAAAAGACTTCGTAACAAAAACGTTCCCTTAGTAGAAGTTCTTTGGAGAAATCACAAGAAGGAAGAAGCTACTTGGGAACCCGAGGACATGATGAGAGCACAATATCCGCAACTATTCCCTTCAGGTAAATTTGAGGATGAATTTCTTTTAAGGAGGGGAGAATTATAACACCCTAAAAATCGGGTTAGAAGAAATATTCGAATAGTAGTAAATTAAATTAAATCATGTGTCAATTGAATTAGAAAAGGGACCAAATTAATTAAATTAAAAGCTTGAGCATTGTATGATAAAAAGAGAATTCCATAGACTACCCCTTGAGATAAACTAACTTTAGACATTTCATTAAGGGCAAGGTAGTCCTTTCACCCTCAATAATAGGCAAACAAAAGAGCCCAAATTCTCCTCCTTCTTCTTCATTCTCACGGTAACAAGAGAAATTTGAGGAGAGGGAGGCTTGAGAGAGAAACTTGGGAGAAAACATAGAAGAAGAGATTGGAAGCTTTGCATGGTTACGAATTTGGGCTAGGAGTTCAAGTTTAACGATATTGCTAAGCTTTTCCTTCAAAAATCAAGTTTATGGGAGTTTAAGCTTTGGGGTTTTGACAATTTTATGATGATCTTATGCTAGGTTAGGTTGTTAGAATGCCTAATCTAAAGATAGAATTTATTTGGTATGAGTTTTGAGGAATGAACAATTTGAGTTAGAAAACTTAGAAATCGAAAATATGTAAATGATATATTTGTGTTGATTGATCTTATAAGTTGCTATAAATTGGATTTGGGAATGTTGATTCCATGTTTTAAATGCTGGAAAATTGATAAGTTTTAGTTCAGATTAGGTTCGGACATTTAGAATAGAAATTAGCCAAAAATAGCCTAGAATTGCTATTCCGAGTAGCCAACTTTGAGAATTTCCCTAGATCAGGATTTAATGAGTTTGGAGCTGAAATTTTAAACCATGATACTAATGTATACCTAGTTTAAGTGAAAATTTATGGAACCTTAATCCGAGTCCGGTAGAGAAAGATACAAGCTGTTCCGTAAGGCTACCCGAGTAGTCCTGTGAATCCGACCAGATCAGCTTCGAATGAAATCTGGAGATGATCGATTAGGAATTAAAATTTAAGGTTAATTTTACCTTGTAGAGGATTCTTCAAGCTTTCCAAAGTGGTAAAATGGATTGAAATTGGACATTGGGGCTAGGAGATACGATCGTTTCACTAAAGGGTAGCAAAACTGTCCGTGATGCACATGTTTATAATTGTTAAGCTTAAAGACACTTGAAATAGATGATAGAAAATGTCTTGATACATAGCTATTGTATGTGAATTGTTAGATAACCCGAGAGAAGAAATTAACGAAGATCAAGAGAGGATCGAAGCAACAAGGAAACGAGGCAAAGGGGTTGCGATATACAACCCTTGATATATGATGTACGAATTGCTATGTGTAATTGATTTGTTGCTCATTGGAAGTATATTATTTGTTTCAATTAATGTCTAAATTGGTTAGACTTAGGCTACCTCACTAAGTAATTCTTAGTACTTACACTCCTTTGTTTTCTCCTTCCCAAACAACAGGTTCACGAGTTAAAGAGTTAGATGGAGTTGACCAGGAGCAAAGACACTAAGCGGGCAATGTATGGTATTTTGTTATTTTGTTAACTCCTAGTGTTTGGTGGCATAGTATGCATAATTAGAATAGCCTATGCATTTTATTATTTGGTCATGGTTTACATCAATGATCATTTGAATATTTGGTATGTAAGCCATAAGGCATGTTGTTAGGTTAGGCTAGCCTTAAATTTTTTGGGGATTGACTTATGGTATGTTTATGATAGCCTTGTAATATGTATGAAAAACATAAGTAATGGACTTAACATGTGAAACATGGAACCTAGGAGGATAACATGAGAAACCTATAACTACCCCATAGATATGTTAGTTGTAAAATAGAAGCACATGAACACTATTGTGGCAATGACTTAACCAAATGATAGGCATGGTAAACGATTATGGTTGCATAACATGTTGATTTTGTCCTATTAAGGATTATGGATGGCTTGAGACCTCATATGTGGCCTTTTGTTAGAGTTTAAATGTTTTAAAGGCTTGAAATTTTCAATTTCGAGCAACGGTATTGATACCACTAGCTTGGGGTATCGATACCACCCTTGGCAGAAACATTCTGTTCCGAAGCTTGGATCGATACCAAGCCTTGATCTTAGTCAATGTGTCATTGAGGCAGACCAGTATCGATACCTGTTTTGATATTGGAGCTCCCAGTAACTTTTGATATCGATGTTTGGTTCGATACCAAGCTTGATTGTGAGCCTCTTGGTTCGATACCAGTATCGAAACAGGCTACTCAGCCTGATCAACGAGTCAACACCTAGGGCCGGTATCGATACCCGGTTCGATACTCCTGTATCGATACCATCATTATAGGGGTATCGATACCTCCTTGGCTACTTGGGTTCAAACTTTAATATGAGAATTAGCTTGATTAATAAGATAAAATCAATGGTGATTAAACGAATAAAAATCGGTTTAGAAGTTTAAATCGAGTCAATTGAGGCTATAATTGAAAAATGAATGGTACCTGAGATCAAAATGGAAAATTATGTAAGTATCGAAAAGTTTTAAATTATCCTCGAATTTGTGTAAATGATACAAGAACTTGGTCCGTAAAATAAGTAAGTAATAATAGAGATTGACTTACAATGTTACATAAATAAATAAATTGTTTGAATTTGAATACAATGTTCGAGTTTATAAGTCCGGTCGACGCCCCCGTCTCCTAAACCGGGGCGAGGGTGTCACACTATTTATTATAATATTAAGAGTAATTATCATCTTTTAATTTCAATATTTCTAGTTTTATGTTGTGATATTAAATGAATTAAATCATTTTATTTGATAAAAAAACTATTTTTTATTAATAAAATATATATTTTTATATTCAGATTCGAACTCATATAAAATGAGGTAAAATAACACTTTAATCATTAGGTAATTAATAGATCTTTTGGTCAATAATATATTTGAATAGGATATCTGATTATCTGTTTGATCTGATTCAAAATTTTGGATATCTGATCTGATTTTTATTTTTGGATCGAATATCTGATCTGATTTTAAGTTTTATGTATCAGATACGGATCACAATATTTCATGTTCTTAAAAATTTTAAAATTTAAAAATTATTTAACAATTTAAGATTTTTATATTTAAAAATTAAAACTTTTATAATTATCAATCTTATTGTATTTAGTAATTTATTATTTATTATATTTGAAATTCTAATTTTTTTTATAAATACAACCTTCAAATTCAAAAAATTAGTATAATCAAATTATATTTTTGGATAATTGGATATCTGATTATTCGATCTGAATATCTGATATCTGAATATGCAGATACCCGTTTTTCGGATCGGGTATAGATCACTATATCATTTATCCGAAAACCCGAATATCCAAAAAATCAGATCTTATCTGATTCAATATTCGATAATAAACACCCTTAACTATAACGGATGATGTACACCGCTCAATACTATTAACATAATACATTGTTATATTCTAATAAATTTTTAAAAATTTAAAATTATTATTAAAAAATCTTAAGAATTTAACTCGCAATTAAAATCATCTCAAAATAAATTTGGATTTGGATTTAATAACCCTTTTTATTTTATTTTATAATAAATTAAAATATAAAATAAAAAATTAAATTCTATTATGTCACCAATGGCATTCTATTCTGTGACCATTGTTGACCCAGTTATTGGGATAGGGTTTCACACTCGATCGAGTTGAGTTAAAATTTTTAAGTTATTCGAGTTAATACGTTCTATTTTATCATTTAAATTTTATTTGAAATTTTTTTGAGTCGAATCAAGTTTATAAAATCTGAGTCAAACCGAGTTGAGTTTTCAAATTTTGTACAAATTTAATTATAATTATTTATAATATTATAGTTTAATGTGATAAGTTACATTTATCGGTCGTAACGGGCCCGTCACTCGGTGTATCGGTGGCGGTGTATGCATTTATCTTCGAATAAAAATACGATAAAAATAAAATAAATTCAAATCTTTAAACAAGTCGTAATTTAAATATCACTTTAAATCATAAAATCCAAAATTAATTAAGCGGTATTTTGTAAAGGTGCCAACTTTGGGCGATTTTTAACTCTAACCCCGTTTTAAATCGTAATCGACTCTCGAACCTAATTTTTAACAAATCTCTGTTTTCCCGGTGTCCGATTTACCTGTAGAACTAATGTTTTGATATAATAATTGAAAAATAGTTTTGGACTAATTTGAAAAGATTTAAAAAATGGTGCTTATGTCCAAACTACTTGAAAATATATTTAAGATATTTTTGATTGATTTTAAATATGTTTTAAATGATTTAAAGAAACCAAATAAGTGTTTTAACCTAGGTGTTTCGATACACCCTTAAGGTGGTTAGATACCTGTTCATCAATGTTAGGTTTTCAAAGGCAAAATCACAATGATATCGATACTGGTATCGATACCTTTTCACCATTGTGATGTTTGGTTTGAACCTTGTTTCGATACCCCCAACAGTCATAAAACGATTTTATGAAAACCTTCAACGGCTAGGATTGGTATCGATACATGTTCATAAATGCAGGTCAATGGCTATTTTTCAAAGAAGGTGTTTCGATACCAATTCCAGGGGTATCGATACCGTCTGCACCAAAAACAGAAATAATCCTTGAAATTAACTCTAAACGGCCCCAAAACATCCCCAGCGGTCATAAACGACTAGAAGCTCATTTGGGATGATAAAAGAAAGCTTCAAGCATCAAGAGATTATCTTAGTGCTTAATTTCTAATATTTGGGTAGACAAACACTTGTGAGCTTAGTTATCAATGTATGCTCAAGTGTATTAGGATTAGGTGAGTGCTTAGATTGCAAACACTAGCCTTATTAGAAGGATTAACAAGTTTGCTAAATTTTCTCTTTGTGAGTGAATTTCCCAAAGCTCGGGTGTGAACTTTGGATACTAGATTCAGGTTTGAGTCTAGGATTGTAAGGTTATCCTTTGGCCTCAAAAGGTTGAATTCTTAGTGAATTGTGGAAATCCTTAGTAGGAAGCTAAGGTAGTGGATGAAGTCCCACTTGAACCACTATAAATCCTTGTGTTCATTGTCCAATTTTTGCTTACACCACAAATCACCTAAATCACCGATTTTCCATCACTTGGCAAGCTATATCAGTTATTTTATCGAGTCCTTCAAACCCAACACTACCAAAGTGACCGGTGGTGACTCCAACCCTTTTTAAACTAATTTTTCAAATCCTTAACCCTAATTTTCAATTTCTCCCTTTTAATTTCTAAAATCCCCTTTTCAATTTTAGATTTTAACCTTAATTTTAAATCCTCAATTTCAAAATTTCCAATTGTTTTAAATACTAATTTTCAAATTTTAGGTCTAATTTTCCAATTTCAATTTCCCCAAACTTATGACCTAATCTTTCAAACCCTAATTCCCTCAATTTTTAATTTTCACTAGTGACCCCTTTTTTCTTTACGCTTACTTTTATCACCTTTTTCACTTTACCCTTTTATGTGACACCCTTTTTTACACTTATTATTATTCTTAATTATTATTATTTTTAAAATTTTAAAAGAAGGTTCGTTTCAAAGGTTCTATAACTTTAGGGACTTAATAGTAAATTACTATCAAATAGATTAATATTTATCATTCAATGGCTAAATAATAAAATTTCAAAACTATAAAGACCTAATAGTAAATTTTTTAAAGTTCTAGGTCCCAATGAATATTCATTTAATTAATACTTTTTATTCTTAATCTCATGTTAATCTAAAAAATGAATTTAAAAATAAAACTGCGACTGAATCTGAATTCAATTGAAAAGGTTATAAAATAGTGATAAAAATGTAAAATTTTAATTAAATTTTGGTTTTTCAAATTTTCGAATTTCTAAAATTCATAACCGAATCAAACTCAAAATTCACTCAAGTTATTATAGTTGACTCAAATAATTTAAATAACTCGAATAGCTTGACTCGAATAACTTAAAATAAAAAATAATTTTTTAAAATCGATTCGAATTTTACCCACCCCTAATTGGGGATGTCACAGATCTTGAGGTGGTTGTAAGTCAATCTCCATCGGTAGGTGGGTTGTTAGACTCAGATTTTGTTTCTTATCGTAGCACCCAAAACTCTATTGTGGTTGTAATAATCTGAGGCTATATCGGGAGTTACAATACAATTTTGTAAATAGTTTTGAAAAGGTGTATCGATATACGTATAGTTATATCAGTACCTGCAAGTTAATATAAATAAAATTGATTTTTAACGATAAAAATTTGTATCGATATATTATACGGTATTAAAGCCATCCATCATGAACCACTAATCAAATGGACAAAATTGCCCCCAACTATACGGTATTAAAGCCTTAACCGAACCATGATCTCATGAACGGAAATCCATGCCTTTGAACGTAGAAAACCTCCGTGAAATTCATGCATGAACCACAAACATGGTTGATTATCCAACCAACATAAATTATTAGAACGATTAAGTTTTAGGCATTAAAATTATTATCATATTAAGTTTTTGTTTTATTTTTAATGACAAAATGACTTATTTATCATAAATTTTTAATTAGATGATTTGTTCGTTCCTAAACCTGTAATTAAGTAACTGAATTATTATTTAAAAAATAACTTAATTATTTATAAACTTATAATTAAATAATTGAATTGCTACTTTTAATAGAGCAATAAATTATTTGTTTTTAAATATATAAGTAACCTATAGTGCAATTTACCCAAAGAAATATAATATATTTTTTAATCAACTACAAGTGATCGCAGTAGTATCTGTTATAACTTATAAAATATAACTCAGTTATTGAACGTCGTTCGCTCAAACATTGTGTTGTAATACTCATACTCAAATTCGTAACCTGTAAAAATAATAACTATTCTCTTAACTACTAAGATTAGATGATTCGTATATAAATACAATATAAACTTTTCCTAATTTTGTTATATACCGAAAAGTATGTACCGAAATTCTTATAATTTTTTTTAAAAAACGATTTCTTCGCTTTTTAATCGTTTTTTAAGACTATCGTTTTTTTATTTTTTATAAATCTTTCTCCTTAAATTGTAGTTTGAAGAACAATATTTTTATCTATGATTTTTGAAATTTGTCCAATAACCGAAAATATTATATCTTTTATAATATTTAAGATTAATTTTTCTAATAAGTTTTAAAACTTGATTTTCTTTTAATTTTTTTTATGTTGGTGGTTTCTACAACAAATTTTAGAACTTATTTCCACGTTTTAAAATTTGAGAAAAATTACGAAAAAACTAATTTAATAATATTTTGAATTTTTTTGATAAATTTTAAAATTTATATTTAACCTTAAATTAAGATTTTATATATATAACAACTACCAACTTTAAATAAGCAGAAAGTATGCACTAAAACACGTGGAAATCCTTACCTTTCTTTGATATATATATTTAAGTTTCGTATTAAAAAAATAAGTTTATAATTTATAGTTTACGATTAAACTTAATAATATATTAAGGTTATAATTTTAAATTTAAAATAAAAACTTAAAATTTATTTATTTTATTGTTAAAACATAAAAAAAAATACCTTTGCTTTTTATCCTAAAACACTTTAGAGTTTTGAGATATTTATTATCGGATATCGGATCTGATCTGATTTAATTTTTTTGGATATCTGGATTTTTTGATCGATAATATAATGATCCGTATTTGATTCAATTTTTTGAATATCCGGCTTTTCAAATAATTAGATTGGATTTTTGAATATCCGATTATCAAAAAATATTTTTTAATTTAATTATTTTTTCGAATTTAAAAATTATATTTATGAGAATTTTAAAATTTTGAATATAACAAACAATAAATGATTAAATATAATAAGATTCACATCTATAAAAATTTTAATTGTTTTAATTTCGGATATAACAAGCATCAAATTATTAAAAATAAAAAATAATAATATTAAAAAATAATTTTTTATTTTTTTTTATTTTCGAATACTCCGGAACTTGAAATATTATGATATGTATATGATCCGGGAAATTTAAAATCAGATCGGATATTTGGTCCGAAAATAAAAATCAGATTGTATATCCAAAATTTCGGATCGGATAAATAAAATTTCAGATTAGATCAATCGAATATTTTTGAACAATCCTATCAGAGACAAGCCCGAAATTTCTTGTTAGGGGTGCCAATTATCAAAAAGTTATATTAAAAACATAAGAATATAAAATTATAAAGTTATATGTAAAATTAAATTATTAATAAAAAATATAAATATATATAAAATATCAAAATTTAAAATTTTTAAAGGTATGACTATAAGTAGGGGTATTCAAAATTACCTGACTCGATGACCCAAAATAAAAATATCGGGTAATTCTTGAAAAAAATACTCGACTGGCCGACCCAAGAATACTGGGCCGGGATTGGATAAAAAAATTTCAATTCAAGGGTACCCGACCCAACCCGACTAATTTTATTATATATTATTTTTAGTTTTAAATTATATTTTTACTTTAGATTTCTTTAATATTTATACCTAAAATTAAATTTAAATCTCTAAATTAGTTTTATATTTTTATTATATACTTTTAATTTTTAATAATTTTAAATATATTTTTATTAATTTACTAATACCGAAAGAAAAAACGAGATTAATACTTTTAACGTCATGTTAGTGATAAAAATTAATAAATATAGATGTATATATAAATTCAAATATTTTAAAATTAATTTTAAATCACTTATTTTTTATGTTTGGTTATGTATTATAAAATTATAAAATTTATATGTTTAATATATAATTTTTTTAATTTTCAAATAAAAAATAAAAAATAATAATTATGAACCAGATACCTGAATTTTACGGGTACCCAATAATAAATATCCGATTTAAATGGGCTATGCATAAATCGATTTTAATGACCTGAAAAAATCGGGTACCCGTTTTTCAATACCCGGTAATAAATACCTCTAAAAACCGGGTCCGGTAATAAATGCCTCTAACTGCACCAACGATATTGACGAGTAGTACCCTCTGAAAAACGAGCTTATCAGAGAAATCTTAAAACCAATCTTGCTTTGAGACATGGAGGACTCAACCAAGACTCACGCAGTGCTCTTATCAAGCCCTGGTTTAGGCCACCTTATTCCAGTCATGGAGCTTGGAAAACGCCTACAGACACTCAATTTCAAGGTAACAATCTTTGTTGTTCCTTCAGGAACATCAGCCGCAGAATCACAGGTAATCGAATCATTTGCGAGCATGAACCTATCTGAGGTTATCGTTCTCCCCACACCCGATGTCTCCCACATTGTCGATCCTGATGATACAGTTGTTACTCGAATAGGAGTTCTTATGCATGAAACTAGACCTGCATTTTCGTCTGCAATTTCTGCTCTGAGTTCCCCTCCAACTATTCTAATAGTTGATTTGTTCGGAATCGACAATCTAGAGGTTGCTGATGAGTTTAAGATTCCAAAGTTTGTTTACATCACTTCCCATGCATGGTTTCTTGCATTAACTTTACATCTTCCGATTCTCCATGAGAGTGTGACAGGAGAGTATGTTGATGAAAAGAATGCTTTGTTTATGTCCGGATGTAAGCCCCTTATGCCTGAAGATGTGGTCGATCCGATGTTATGTCGGTCTGATAAACAGTACTTTGATTATTTAAGCTTGGCCATTGATATTCGAATGGCCGATGGGATTTTGCTCAACACATGGGAGGAGCTGGAACCTGCTACGCTTGCTGCTTTGCATGATCATAAACTCTGGAGGGACATCGGCAACTGTAAGGTTCCAATCTTTCCAGTAGGGCCACTTGTAAGGACGACAACAGGTCCAATTGACCCGAACAAAACTGAACTATTTCACTGGTTAGAAAACCAACCGAATGAATCTGTGTTGTTTGTATCATTTGGGAGTGGTGGGGTACTGTCAAATGAGCAACTGATAGAGTTGGCTTATGGTCTAGAGCTAAGCCAGCAGAGGTTCATTTGGGCGGTTCGAGTACCAACAGCTGAAAAGAAATCCCATGATGGGTCATTTTTCACTACAGGGAATTCCAGCAATGCCAATGAAGGACTAGCGAGCTATTTGCCTGAAGGATTCTTAGACCGGACCAAGAACGTGGGTTTCATCGTCTCTGATTGGGCTCCACAGGTCGAAATTTTAAGGCAAGACTCGGTTGGGGGATTCCTGTCGCACTGTGGTTGGAACTCAAGCTTGGAAAGTATCATGAATGGAGTACCCTTGATAGCTTGGCCCTTGTATTCAGAGCAGAAAATGACTGCTTCGTTGTTGGAAGAAGACTTGAAAGTAGCCGTGCGACCGAGAACGTTGCCATGGAAGGGAATCGTGGGAAGAGATGAGATACAGGTGATGGTGGAAATGTTACTGGTGGGTGAAGAAGGTCGTGCAATGAGAGGCAGAGTCAAAGAGCTGAAATCGAGTGGAGAAAGAGCTTGGAATCACAATGGTTCTTCTGCTAAAGCACTGGCTCAATTCATGTGTTAAAACCCTTTCGTTTCTGTGTTTAATTTGAGTGTCTCTTGAATCAATAAAAACTGATGTAAAATGGAATGCAAATTCAGTGCCAGTTAGTGTGTACATTCGATCGAATCGAGTAAAATTTGTCATTTGCAAATCAATCGATAAAAAAAAATCACAATAAAAAGATCGTCGGTGATGATTTTCAGCCTTCCCTCGACATTGCTACTGCCGTCAAAGGTTCTGAAACCGGTGGAAGCGATATGTACAAGGAGAAGACTCGGAGATTCGAATATTGAAGAAAAAAATTATTAAAAAAAATCACGAATTTTTAACGTGAATCACCATGGACATGTAACTTTAAAAAAATAAGTACGAGTTTCTCTTGTTAATTTACTAATGTTTTGTATTCTCTTACAATTTTAATAGAATTGAACTAAATGATTGTGGTATTGGTTTCAGCCAAATCTGTTACTTTGAGTATTTTTAGACTAAAAATGGGTGGAATTACCGAAATATTGGTTTTAGTTTTTTATTTAAAAAATTTATTTTTTTAAAAAATATTTTTAATAATATTATATATTATTGTTCAAATTAAAATAAATAAATAAATAAATGGATTACAATCTGATTTTGAACAAAAATAATATAAAAAATTCGATAATATTTAAAGTCGAATTTCAATCCATTTATCTTTAATAGTATATCATGTTAATAGTTCTCAATAATATATTATATTAGTAGTGTTTAATACTGTACGTTGATTTTAGACTCATTCAAATAATTAATCAAAAATTTGTTAAAACAATATTTACATATTTTGGGAAAGGAAACAAACTCTCATTAAGGAAAGTAATTGCTAATATAAGTGCAAAAGCTTGATCCTCAAGCAACAATAACTGACCAAATAAATCACCTAAAAACATGCCAATGCCAGACTGGTTTATCAATATTTGAACAAAATCAAGCATAATTAAGTAGCATTATTTCAATTTGAGATTTTCAAGAAACACTATAAATTAAATTTAAAAATAGATTTTATTGAGTAAAAATTTATTTATTAAAAAATAAATAAAAATTTAATTGAATAAATTTATATAATTAAATAATCTAAGTCAACTGATTTATATTTGTTTTGAGATAATTTATAATAGAGAAAATTATATATTTAATAGTTAATTATATCTATATTATTGTTATAGTACTTCAATTATTATTTTTAATACTCTTTCTGTTTCATAAATATTGTCTTTTGTTGATTTTTTTTAAGTTAATCTTTTTTAACTTTGACTAATGATTATTTAAAATTTTTTATTGATAAAAATATGAAAAAAAATATATTTTAGAAACCTCTATCCGATTAGATCTCAAATATATATTTTATAAAATCTAATTATTTAAAATATTTAATATAATTATAGTCAAAGTTTAAAAAATTAACTTTTAAAATATTAATAAAAGACATTATTTGTGAGAAGTATTGAGTATCAATTTAAAATATTATATTAATTTTTAAGGTAAAACATCGTATTAATTTTGATAGAATTTTGTCTCTTCTCCTTTTCACCCTCATATTTCTCATCGATATTCTGATCTTAGATAGGGGTGTACATTCGATTAATTCGGTTGATGGTCGAACTAAATTGACCAAAACCAACTTAACCGAAAGTTTTAAAATTTTAATCGTTAACTGAATCGAATTTTCTTTAACCGAATTAACTGAACCAAAATTTATTATAAATTTTGATTAAATTATATAATAGATCACTAAATTAAGCTAAAATAATTTTTAGTCACTAAACTTTTATTTTATACTAATTTAATATAAAATTTAATGACCATTTTATAATATAAAAATTTAATGAATATTTTATAAATTTTTAAAAGTTAAATAACTAAAAATAAATAAATATAATATATATAATATTTAATATATATAGTTTCGGTTAATTCAATTAATTAACCAATTTCAATCCGAATTAACCGATAATTGAATTACCAAAAATTAATCGATCGAATTAAGTTTGATCGGTTAATTCAATTAACCAAACCGAATGCACACCCTTAATCTTAGAGTTCAGGTTATCCAATAAACCCTATATTAACCATGTTAATACTCAGATCCTCAAATTTTAATTATCTTTAGCGTTTTCTTAAACTTCAAAGAATAAAAAAATATTCAACGGGAAGAAGAAAAATATGGAGAATTTATAATTTTAATTCAAAAATTAAAATACTATTTTAATCAATAAAACTTTAAACTAAAATAATAGGTTATATAAATATTTGGAGTAAAACTATTATTAACTCAAATCACATCATTATTTTTTTTAATTTTAAATTATAAAATTACCAAAATATAAAAAAAACATTACATCAAATATTATTTTATTAAAAATAATAATTAAGATATTAAAATAATAATATAAACATAACTAAAATACTATATACTTAATATTCCTTTATAATATGATAGCTACATAGAGAACTAAGTGTTACACACCGACAATAAATTATATACGCCAATAACAATATCTTAGCAATTAAATTTGTGTACATAATTCCTCAAAATAAAAGTAAAAATAATTTTTTAAACAATTTCTCGGTTATTATTACAAGTTAACGTTTGTTTATATTTTTAATTTTTTTATAAAATACATTGCAAAAAATAATAATAATTAAACTTAAATTAGTTTACTCGTTCAATTCAATTATAAATTATTTTATATTAAGTCATTTGACTATAAAAATATAAAATAATTAGTTTTAAAAAAATAATTAAATTACATTCGTTCAAAAGTTAACGTCAAATGACATACCGATTAGTAAAATTGATATAATAAAATTTTAACCTTCAGCATTTATATATATTATTACAGTACGATCTTAATTTAGCCTTAGACATTTATACAATAAAATTTTAGTATACCTTCTAATCCATTCCAGTATTATCTCTTTCACCGTCATCTTTTATCGGCGTGTCGGTTGTTGTTCTTTTATCACCGCCGTCAACCGTCTACCGAAAATATTTCTCTATCGCTGAGGCTAAACAG
This sequence comes from Abelmoschus esculentus, assembly GCA_035048815.1. Lineage (NCBI taxonomy): Eukaryota > Viridiplantae > Streptophyta > Magnoliopsida > Malvales > Malvaceae > Abelmoschus > Abelmoschus esculentus. Next base: position 17,623,136 of record JAUCBN010000018.1, read on the forward strand.
TGAGTTGTAAAGGTTACATTTTAATAAATTATACATGTTTTAAAATTTTTTGAACAACGCTTGAGGCTAAACATACCAATAGGGGTGTTCATTGTCGGATAGCGGATCGAATTAGATTTGATTTTTTTAGATTTTCAAAATCAATGATATAGTGATCCGTATCCGATCCGAAAAAAGCAGATATCCACATATTTAGATATCTGACATTCAAGTCAAATAGTCGGATATCCGATTATCTGAAAATATAATTTGATTAAACTAATTTTTTGAATTTGAAGGTTGTATTTATGAAAATTTTAGAACTTCGAATATAATAAATAATAAATTATTAAATACAACATGTAATACCCCCTTCGTGTAAGATTCACGTTTATATAAGTTTTAATTTTTAAAATTTTTGACTACAACAAACACTAAATTGTTGAATATAATAAGATTAATATTAATAAAATTTAAATTTTCAGATCCGAAACTTAAAAAATTGTGATCCATATCTGATCCGAAAAGCTTAAAATCAGATCAGATATCCTAATTTTCGTATCGGATCAATAAATAATCTGTTGAGTTGGTCAATCTTTGGAAGATGGCCAAGAGGGGGTGAATTGGCAATAAAAATTTGGTGGGAAAAATTTTCGGTAAAAATATAAAATATGAAGAACAAGTGATTTATAGTGGTTCAAGCTTCGAACAAGCTCTACATCCACTACCTTAGCTCCCACTAAGGATTTTGAAACCAATTCACTAATTGAATTCGACCTTTTTTTCGATTCAAGGGATAATTGTTACAATTCGAATCAATTCTTCTACCCAAGAATTGATTCAACCTCACAAGATGATACAAAGGAATAAAGACAAATAAAAGGATCTCTCACAAGACAAATATTGTCCCAATTACAAATAAACTCTCCCAAACTCAATTTTACAAGAATCAAATTGAAGTATACAAGTTGGGAGGTTAGGATTCGCAATGAAATGCTTTGAATTGGATTTGATTACTTGGATGGTGCTTGAGGTTCAGTCGTCCTTAATGCTGTCGAAAATACTTCATTTTATACCTTCTCATTGATTCTTAATCGTTGTGGTTGTTGGGAATATAAATAAGACCGTTGAGACTTCATCTTTCAACCATAAAAATGCACTCTGCAACAGGCGGTATCGAAACACGAAGAACCTGTTTCGAAACAGACCAAAGTAGAAAGAGTTATTCTACATTTAATAGAGGGGTATCGATACATGCTTCGATACCTTTTTGAAACTATAAGGTTGAGTATCGAACCATATTTTGGAACAGGTTAACCATCATTCAAAGTCTTAACTACCACCAACGGTCGAGTCATTTAATGCTAAAATAGCCGTTGGGGATTAAAGGGTGTATCGATACTAGTATCGATACTTAGAGTCACAATTTTAAATATTTTAAAATTTGTTAAAATACACAAATTGGTTTCGATACGTGATTCGAAACAGGTGTTGGCAGTGATGAAAAGGTATCGAACCATGTTTCGATACTTGTTCTTAGTTTCAAGAACAAGGCTTTAAAACCCAGGTCGATATCGATACTTGTTCTTAGGGTATCGATACCCTCGTGCAAAAACACTTAGAAAATTCATTTAAAAGTTCTTGGCTTGACTTGAAGATAAAAGTTTGACTTAGGGACTTAAAAATTCATTGCAAAATAGTCTTTATACTTAATTGTTATATCAAAATCAATTTCAGTTTTATATAATCCAATTGAATTGATCAGGTCAGATATTTTTGAACACCCCTGCTTACCGGTCGCAAATTTTTTGTTAAGAAAAGCAAGTGAAATCCTAAAGACTAATGGTGTCCTACATTAATTTCATAGATCAGGGAGTGGGTATCAGAATCCATGACCATGCATCCATTAATCTGAAAAGGAATCATAAGAGTAAAATAATGGAAACATAAAAAATTGGATTTCCATGGAGAAGCAAATGATAGTTGAAGCTCCATCCACTTAGGGAGAGGAAGAATACTTCTTTACTCATAAACAAAATATTCCTCCAAAGTGAACCCAAACTATTCATGAGAAATGAACATTCACGACTATGGATGGACATTTGACCCGATCCGACGGGTTAGATTTTTCAAGAAAATGGTCAGGTGGTTTTTTTTAGGATAGTATTAGATCATATTCAAGTTTAAAGTAAAAAATATTTGACCTGATCAGTAATAATAATTTATTTTCATTTTAAATATTTAAAGAAAATTATTGTAATCTCTCTTAATATATTTTTCAATTAATTCTCAATTTTATCAACTATATAATATATATATATATATGTGTGTGTGTGAAAGAGAGAGAGAGAGATCAATTCATACCATTTATCTATATTAAATAGCCTTGGACCAAAACTGCAAGTGGGCAAAACGCAAAGCACCAGCTTTAATCGTTTCTCTTTCGTCCCTTAATTTCTATGTTCAATGGAAACCACAAAGCCTCATCTAGTCCTCCTTGCAAGCCCTGGAATGGCTTGAGCTTGCCAAACGCCTCGTTTCCCATCAAAGATTTAAACTTACTGTTTTTGTTGTGGCAACCGGTCATGACTCTATTCTAAGCTCCCAACTTCTCCAACCACCAGCAGGCTCAGATGGTGAATATCTACTCGATATTGTTTTACTCCCTTTCATCGACGTTTCCGACATGGTTGGGTCCGGTGTTTCGTATATACAAAAACTAGAGGCAACTATGCTACGTTCTGTGCCGTTTTTAAAAGTTGAAATCTCTAAGATGGAGTCTTGTCCCACTGCTCTAGTTGTCGACATGTTCGGAACCAATGCTTTGGGGGTTGCCGACGAATTCAATATGTTAAAGTTTGTGTTCTTAACTTCTAATGCATGGTTTCTTGCATTTTCGTTGCGCACGACAGAGGTTGACGGAAAAGAGATTTACGAGCATGTTAAGAACCGAAAGCCACTGAATATTCCGGGTTGCAGGCCGGTTATGTTCGAGGATACCGTACTCAATTATCCCAACGATCCATCGTGTCAAAGATTTAAGGACATCTTTATTAAAATGTCGTTGACTGATGGGATCTTGGTGAATACATGGGAAGAACTTGAACCAACAAGTCTTAAAGCCTTGAGAGACACAAAGAAGGTACCCATTTACCCTGTTGGTCCGCTAGTCAGGCCGATCGAAAAGTCGGTTTTATGTAACGGAATAATGGATTAGCTCGACAAGCAACCGGAAGAATCAGTGATTTATGTGTCGTTTGGGAGTGGTGGAACCTTATCAGCTCAGCAAGTTATAGAGTTGGCTTGGGGTTTGGAGCTTAGCCAACAAAGATTTCTTTGGGTGGTACGTCCTCCTGAAAAAGATGCAGCAGGGACGTTTTTCACTTTTAACAAATGGATCAGATGGCACCCCGGATTACTTGCCCGATGGGTTCCTCGCCAGGACCCAGGACCGAGGACTAGTCATCCCAATGTGGGCACCTCAAGTCGAGGTACTGAGCCATCCGTCGATTGGTGGGTTTTTAACCCACTGTGGATGGAATTCAACCTTAGAGAGTATAACCAATGGGGTACTTATGATAGCATGGCCACTTTACGCAGAGCAGAACATGAATGATCGCATGTTAACGGAAGATATCGGAGCAAGCATCCGAGTAACGACGGAATCGGATGGAATGATGACAAGAGGAGAGATAAGATCGGTTGTTACCAAAATACTGGTAGATCATGAAGGACGAAAGATGCAAACCAGGATCAAGGAACTAAAGAATAGTGCTGCTAAAGCTTTGGCTGAAGGGGGGTCATCTTATAATATACTGTTCCAATTTGCAGAGATTTGTACTCAGCACCAGAATACAAAGGCTTCTGGGGCTTAATCATGTATGGGCATGTTATGAGCATTGACATGCAGGCTAGCTTAATCTAAATAACTTATTTACCTTCTAATAAAGATGAACTATTAATTCATTACTTGAAATTTTTTACTATTTTATTATCTTAAGAAATTGTTGGTGGGATTTGAGTTAATTACCTCTGAATAATACAGTCAGCAATTCCTTCCATTTCTTCCTGATCCGATCAGCCATCCATTGATGAGACCCTGTTCAGCCTCCCCTCAACCATCTCCACTCCTTCACACGACCAAGTTCTGATGGGGGCGCCTCAGGCCGAAAATCTTGAACCGATGATCAATACAATGAATACACAAACAAGATTATTGTCGACCACCAGATGAATGCCACAACAGTGGCCGAGCATTTAGCGATTGGAACCGGAGCCAATGCCATTAGAAGAAGATTATATAAATAGGTAAACAAAGCATTAGTTAATTTAATCCATCAAGATCACACCTAAATGTGCAAAACAAATCTCATTTTTATTCTTAACATAGAACAAAAGCATAGAAAGATGCTAAAAGGGTTCCTTGGATTTTCTTGAAACATATCATGCACTTACAGCTTCAGTAGCTTTCTTCAACCATTCCATCTCATTTTTATCCATGTAAGGTGCAAGAATTTCGCGACATTTCGAATGGTAAGTATCCAACCACTGAACTTCCTCGGGTGTCAAGAGACTGAAGTCAATCAGCTTTAACTGATACGGTGCCTGAACATAAGAAAAGCCATTAATATCGAAAATTCACTTGTCTCTGTAAAGAGAGTATGCAGGTTAAACCATGGAAGCATGACCAAAAACAACCCTCACATTCAACATGCCATGAGATGGAAATAAGAGGCATACGAAAGATACTTTCTAAAGATTGCAATAGAGTATCAAAAGAAGAGAGCATTAATAGTTAAGTCTCCCGGTAGTTTATCAGTGAAGTTAATCAATCCCGCAGTAATTGTATAGAATCGTAATCCACATCAAGTATGTGAAACCTGAAAAACCTAAAGCATGCATGCACATGTGAAGACGATCAGACATGCAACATGGTTGATAGGACTTAGAAGGAAGATGAAGATGAATAATTACACATAATGACAGAACTTACCCATGTGATATGATCAAATGATAAGTATCCCTTGTCACCAAAATTGAATTCAGTGTCAGCCTCCTTGATTACTAGTACATTCTCTAATCTTATACCAAAGCTTCCATCTTCATAATATCCAGGTTCTGGGAAAAAGAATTTCAGGTTAAGAAATAGATTATTATTTCAGTTATATAGTACCGGTATGCTACTTTTCAGATGACAAGAATACAATAGTAGTATTTTTAAAAAAGAGAAAATAGAATTCTTAAATTGCATAGTACTTTATAATCATGGTAATAGATGCACAGAAACACTCTGCAAAAGACTCGAGCCGGGAATGACAGCCAGGAAGCATTAAATGCTTAGAAAATGTATTCATGAAAAGCTTGAAGTAAACCAAACAGTAAAGCATTGTGAATAAAAAGAATACAAAGGAAGCCGGTATGAGGCAAGATAAACATCCTTTTGTCAGATTTTGAACAGTGTTAAGAAAGGACAAGACAACCAATACTAACCATCTGTTACTGTCATGGAAACTTGAAGAGGCACATTTTGAGCATGTGGCCTGAAACTAATTTGATGCGGCCCTGCTCCAAGTAGTTTCAACCAAGAAAAACAAAGTTAAATGAGAAGTTTCATGATTTATAGGTAACCCTAACTTTACCAAGTAATTGTAGCGCATTGCTAACCTTCATGAACATTCAGATAAGACCCTATTCCATGACCAGTACCATGTCGATAATCAAGGCCATACCTCCACAAAGGAAGGCGAGCCAGAATATCAAGAGCATAACCTATAAAAGCAAACAATGAATCAACCTAATATATACATACGAGAGAGTGTGTTTATGAATATGATTATATATCCACATTAGTTAGATATTGGGGTTGAGACAAAATCCACTAGACTTGAAAGGGAAATGCTTAAATGAATCTGGAACAAACAATTGAATAGACAAATAGGGAGCTTTCGATACCATTTGTTCCATTAGGAAACCGAGCATTGCCCAGAGCAATATGGCCTTTTAGAACCTGCACGGAATCAACCAATTTCTTCAAGGCTTTAAGTTCAGGAAAAACGGGAAATCAAAATCCAAGTGAACCTAAGAAAGAGGGACCCAAGCATCTAAATTCTCAACCCATCTTTGAAACAAGCAGTATCAAAATAATAATAATTAACTACTCTGAGTAATGAATTTTGACTTCCAATATGTTGAAACAGTATTGAACTACTTAAATGCGAATACAAATTGGGGTATGTCCAAAAACTACAGTCGTGACATCATTGGATGGATCATCACAAACAACAGATGATGCTCTATTCTTAGAGAACAATTAAGTTAAAAGCAATCATTCATGTGACACGTCATTTCCCATGTAACATGAACAAAGATGCTGAGATTTGAGAGATGGACATGCTGCTTGTTTTATCAAATCCACCAGGGGCTTTGGAAATATAGGCACATCATAAATTAAATTTGAATATGGTCTAACCAAAAGGAAGGTGAACATAGGTAACTAATGATGTGAGATCCAGAAGCAACTTACGGAGGTATAGCAAGCCTTCTCGTGTGCTGAAGGCTTTCCAAAATGAACTGTCCGAGTTATATCAGTTGTTCCATCTAGATACTTTATCAGTCATAAAATTAAGAATCAGAGCTAAGAATCTAAAATAAGATTATAGGCATCTCGAGTGTAAGCTAAATTATTACAGCTTAGGCAAACCTGTCCTCCTGAATCAAATAGATAAATGCTATTTGGATCAAGCTCAGCACATGTTTCTGCCTGAGGTGAGTAATGGATGATGGCTGCATTAGGACCAACTGAAGAAATAGTAGGGAAACTTAGGCCTCTGAAGTGCTGAAATTGGTAACATAGAAAAAAAATTGTGAGATGAATACAAATACAAGCACAATATTATAGTAACAACCGGAACTCACCAAGGTGCTCATTACACAAAAAATATGATTGTAAGTAGACTCTTAGGAAATTCTTAGTTTCAAATGTTATGATGCCCAAGTTTACATAACAAAGTAATTACCTATTGGGGACACAAAGAACAGGGTTTGTCACTACCGATACAAGAATTTCTCACTTGAAAGGTTTTTACAATTATAGTCATATCTAAAATGATATGTTGACTATTTTTTCTTAGCTTGACAACAAAGCTTTCTCAAAAGTATTGTTACCTCTTTTGATGCACGAAATCCCTCTAACTTATCACTAACAGTCACCTCTGTCAGCTTCATAGTCTCCCTGCATGGTTCATTCCAGTAGCATGAAAAAACTAAGCATCAGTCGGTCAAGCACCAACTAAGCATCACTAACAGTCAACGCCTGCTTGGTTTCAGGCTTAAAAAACAGAAACTGAACAGGGATGAAAGAGAGACAAGATGATGACTTGCAATTCTATTACTTACAGTCTTTTTTTGTTTGCTACCTCCCCTTCCAAGAAGTAACCAGAAGCCCCATAAATCTCTTGCATCTGTACAATTGAGAGAGAAACAGCATCATTTCAAGCCTATAATCTAGTTGCATATGACGAGAAATATTTTTACTTTGAATAAGAACCAAATCTAAACAAATGAGTTAGAAGCTTAACAAATTAGAGAATATTTACCAATTTTCAAAAGAAAATAATGCACAAAGGTCACAGTCCAATACCTGCTTATCCAACCAGACAAGAAACTGCACAACAGCTGCACCATCCCGGATATGCGCATTTTTTAGTCCTTCCAACTCAACTGGATTCTAAAAATGCAAAAATTGTTGATAAAGGTAAATAATTTAAGATGAAACATGACCAAATAGAATCACTCTCTAAATATTAAAGATCCTTTCATGGTCTTTTAAATAGGTAACAGTTCTTTTTTTCTTCTTTCGAGGGCAGCATATGCTTGGTCTTCAGGATCAGGGCATGTGGATTTACATGTAAATATAAAAGATTTAAGGTGTTCTAAATAAACAATTTTCAGAATATCAGAAGAAGACTTCATATAAATAAATGCTATGCAATTCTAAAGAAAGATTCAACCAGTAAATAAATGCATGACAACCTTCAAGGCTTTTGCGAGGGCCAAGGGAGACTGCTTCAGGAGCACCATATTAGCATCTAGTTTTGAAAACAAAGCATAGCAGCATGATGCAGGATCAACCCATATAAGATAATTATCACAAGTATTGTTTTCATAAACACCATTTTGACTAGAAATCACTCCCGTGGCCTGATCAAGCTGATTAGATGCTAACATAGCAACATCAGAACTCACTGCACCATACTCCCGAACTTCAATTCCATTCTCTTGCAAGGAAGAGCTCACCTGCATTAAAATACATGTGATCAATATACCCAAACCATCTAGCCAAAAAGTTATACCTTCATTTAATATGATCTAATAAGGCAAAAAATGAAAACTTCAACAACTAAGTATATATACTCAAAAATCAAAATCATACCTTAGATGAAATTTTCCTTTTGTCAACATAGAGGAAAGCCGAGTTCATTGTTACAATAGCAAATGCATGAACAACTGGAGAGTAAGATACATCGCTTCCACGGATATTATACAACCAAGCAACCTGTAAACTAGCCATTTAAACTACAAAGAGAAAATGCTCAACAGATTCCATTACAACCAAAACCTTGACAAAACCACACCTCATCTAAAGCAGCAACGATAATTCCTCGAGCCTTTTTGTCGGCAATCTTTACCCTCAAATCTTTCAATTTTTCAGCTACAGAAAGACCTGCAAATTCCAAGGGATGATCAACAATCGGGTTCATTTCAGCCGGTGGCCTGTTTTTCCAAACCTCATCAACCAAATTGGTTGAGGTTTGAACTAATTTCTGTTTCTTTTTCTCAAAAGCCCGTTCCCATCTTTGAGCTGTGTCCACTGATACACACCAAGGATCAATCCCAATAGCTGCCTCCCTTTGCAAATTCTAAATCATTCGTTATTAATAAGAAGTATCAAATTCTGAAGCAAAAGATTGAATTTTTACTGAAGCAAAATGGTAAAATTTTACATCAGAAATCCAAGCATCGACTGAAGGATCTTCTCCTATACGCATTAATTTCCACTGATCACTGAGCTGCTGCATCGCTTGCAAGAAATATCGGCCGTCCGTCCATAACCTTGCTTCATTTTTAGTAATCAGTGCTAATCCTGAAAAAAAAAAATCAAACCCAATTAAACTTAAATAATAATAATAATTATTATTATCATTATATGAAAAAAAAAACGAAAAAGAAACCTGCACTTCCGGTGAATCCAGAAACAAACTGTCGCCTTTTATCACGAGCAGAAACATATTCGCTCTACAAAACTCGATTCAAGATTAAACAAATTAACATTTTCCCTTTCCAGAAATGATAAAAGAACTTAAAAAAGCTTTTTTTTAATTAAACCTGGTGATAATCTTCAGAAGGGACGACTAAGGCATCGAGAGGAGGAGAGTGAGAGGCCATTAAAGACCTTAAAGAAGCGAGTATATCCGCCATGAGAGGAAGTTCAAAGCTTTGGAACGATTTTTCTGGTTTTTATTTTCTTTCTCAGATGATTAGAAAGATGGATGAAGGATTTGCAATTGTTAAAGAATTTAGGATTGAAGTGCCGTACCAAACTGTGTTAGCTGAGGTGAGGAAAATATCCATTTTAGGTGGAAAAAATTTCCACTTTTGTTTCATGTTAGGAAATTCCAGTGTTGACCTCAACTTTTATGTGACCTATCCTTGAAATGAGGGGTATTCATTGTCATATATTAGATTTGATTTGATTTGATTTTTTAAAAATGTTTTTTTGGATTATAATATAATAATTTATATTTGATTTATTTTTTTAAAATAACAAATTAGATATTTGTATATCTATATTTTAATTTGAATATTATATTTATATAAAAAATATATAAATTTAGTATATAATAAATATGGGTGTTTATCGAGCGAGTCGATCGTGAGTTAAGCATTGCTCGACTCATGCTCGTTAAAAAAATTTGTTGTTTGATTTGACTCGTCGCTCGTTAAGCTCGTTAAAATTTGTGCTCGACTCGTGCTCATTAAAATATTTTATTACTCAACTCAACTCGTTGCTCATTAAACTTTACTTATTGCTCGTTAAACTCACTAAAAAACTTATCTTATTTTTAAAATAAGTAAAATTTAATATTATCATATGAGGCTTAATATTAACACAAATTAATAAATTTAATAAAAATATATAAAATATATAAAACATTTTTAAAGTCTAAATTCAAAAGTAACAATCCATGAATACACCAAACTAATATATTAAAATCAAAGTAACAATTTACACATTAATAATTATTATTTAGATTTATTTTTTTGAATGAAATTATTTTAAAGTAATTACTAAAAAATATTTTAAAAAATTAACGAGTTGCTCATGAACTTATCGAGTCGGGTTAGACTTTGCTCGATTTAACTCGTGAAGGTATCGAGTCGAGTTGGAGTTCGAGTCGAGCTAATCAGAGTCGAATATTTTTTGAGTTTTGATCGAGTCGAGTTCGAGAAGCTCACGAGCTACTCAACTCATTAAGCACCCCTAATAACAAATTGCTAAATATGACAAGATAATACTTAAAATTTTATTTTTTTAAAATTTCTGTATATAACAAGCATCATATTATAAAAAAAAATAATATTCATGAAAAGTTAAATTTTGGGATTTTAAGATTTTTGAATAATTTGAAACTTGAAATTTAAAATAATATCAAATATTTAATCTAAAAATAAAGGGTAAATTAAAAAAATGATCACTGAATTTTTAGGTCAGATTAATTTTGATCACCGAACTTTTAGAATATTAGATAAGGTCACGAAATTTTTAGTTTACAATCGATAAGGTCATATAACATTTAGTTCGCATTTGATACGGTTCCTATATAACGTTGAAAATTTTCGTAATTTTTTTAATAAAAAATGAGTAAACTACAACATTCATCACTCAACTTTCTTCTTACTCTTATTTTGGTCTCTAAAGTTTAAAATTTTTTAATTTAATAATTTAATTTTTGTAGTTTATGCATTTTTATTAAGAAAATTAAACTTTAACAGAAAATTTTAACGATGTATAACAATAGAGACCGTATCGAATGAGAACTAAAAGTCGGGTGATCTTATCAAATATAAATTAAAAATTGAATGATTTTATCGAATATCTTAAAAGTTTAATAATTAAAATAAATATGATCTAAAAATTCAATAATCATTTATATAATTTAAAAAATAAATAAAAATTAAATCTACCATCTAAAATTTTAAATCAATTCTATAATCAAATTAAATAGGATATTTTTAAATCTAATTGCTTTTAAAAAAAGGTCATCTGCCTTCCAGGTTCCAGCTGGAACTTTTTATAAAGACCTAAATTTGGGTGTTTTTCCATACTAATAGTATTTACAGGCTTAGGCTAGATTATACTTTTTTTTTAAGTGTGTAACTTTCACTTTTTTTCCCTTATAAAATATTTAATATTTTATTTTGTTATTAAATTGATTTCTCGATGTTTGTAAAAATAAAAATCGTCATCTAATAAATGTCCAGTACATATATATTTTTAATCTTTTATTTTAAAAAAATAAAAATTTTAGAACTTATGAAGTGATCCAACGATAAATAATGATATAATTTATTCAATTGATCCCGATTTGAATATTATGTATGCAGGTATGTGTTTTATTATAAAAATTAATAAAAAAACAAATACTTAGGGATGGTAACATGGTGGGTGGGTCGGGTTTTTGGAGACCCGATCCCGACCTAATTCAATAAACCTTAAATCTGACCCCGATTCGATCCGGGTTAAAATATTAATTTACTCGCCTCATCCTGATATATTATTTCTTAAATTCGATCCCGACTCGACCCAAAAAATAAAAAAACTAATCTTTTATTTTAAAAAATTAAAAATTTTAGAACTTATGAAGTGATCCAGGGATAAATGATGATAAAATTTATTCAATCGATCCCGATTTGAATATTATGTGTGCAGGTATGTGTTTTATTATAAAAATTAATAAAAAATAACAGATACTTAGGGATGATAATGGGGTGGATGGGGTGGTTTTTGGCGGCCCAACCCCGACCCAATTTAGTAAACCCTAAATCCGATCCCAACCTGATTCGTATTAAAATATTAATTTACTCGTCCCATCCCGATAGATTATTTCTTAAACTCGATCATGATCCGACCCGAAAAATTAAAAAAAAATCTTTGTCAACGATAAAAGTTAGATTTGATTAATCCTTCATCACAATTATAAATTATGATTTTTAAGTAACATTAAATCTATGTAAAAAATAAAATACAATACAATTTAAATTACTCACATGTTAAAATACATGTTTAAAAGAAAAAGAAAACTTGAATCATCAACTGACATAATCAAATATATTAAAACTTGAACAACATCTAATAAATTTTTATTATAAGAACAAACTTTAAAAGTATAAAAATTAATTAAAAACTCATAAAAGTGTTTATGTATAATGATATTTTTGTATAAATATAATAAAATATATAAAAATATATCTGGCGGGGCGGGTGTTAACGCTCTAAAAAACGTATATTTATACCCTTTTACTTAAGGTTTTGTTTGATTTCAAGTTCATTTGCATTGCATTTAGTTGCATTTCATGTGCATTTGCATATAGTTTAGGTTTTTATTTTATTTTCTCTTTTATTTTAAAAGATGCTGCTTTGAAGGGTATTTTTGTTGGTTTTGACATGTAGATTATTGGGGCAAATTTGAAAGATTGGAAGAGATGCTTTAGCATAATTTCAAGTGTTGGATCGAACTTCAAGATGCTATAACATTGTGGGCGGACAAAACAGAACGGAAGAAAGGATACACATGTAGCCCACTGTCCTCACGCGTTTTTCTAGGCCAGCTCCACCTCCTCTGCAAACGTTGCATCTCTCCTTGGCAGGCGTTGCACCGCTTCTGCAGATCTGCATTTTGCTACCATCTGCTGAAACAAATGTCAGGGAATATTCCTTGCACCATTAGGGCATCAAACCCTAGAAGCCTCCTATAAATACAACCTCAATCCTCCTTCTACAAGTGTGGTGAAATAGAGCTAAAAAAGTAGCAAGAGAGCTAAAAAGAAAAAGGAGAAAACTTTGAGAGAGAACGAGGGAGAAGAAAGAAGAAAGACGACCACTTTCCCTCTTCTTCAACCTCTAGCCAAGCCACCATTGTTGGAGAGCTTCAAGTAAAGGATTTGTACGACTTCGGGAGGAGCGGTAAGCTAGGAAAGCTTCATGGCACATGTGTTTGGGACTTCCTTCCTCTTCACTTTGCTTTACCTCTTTTCTAAGTTGTTGGAAATGTATTTTAATGGACGAAATTTGAATAGTTTTCCTTACCTAGCCATGAACTAAACTAGTATGACTTAGGCTTGTTATGGATGATCTTTACTTTATTTGAATGAATATTTACTATTTTGAGTATTTATTTAAGTATTTTGTTCAAGAAAGCTAACACCTTTATCATCTAAACCTTGGTTTGTAAGAGCACTGGAAGGTAGCCATAGCTAAGGGGTTCGAGAAGCTTAGATCTAGGGATAGACGAAGCTATACCAACTTGAACAATGGGGTTACTGGGGGAGCAGAATCCTAACTCACCTTAGGGATAGGGTAGAGTTTCAACGACTAAAAGGGGTATCACTTTATCAATATTAGAAGTGTTAGGGTTGAGACCGAAAGGTAATGCCTTAGCATTTTCGAGTGTTAGGCCTTCTGAGTAGGGATAGTGAAGGCATTTTTAGTAAACTCTGTCGAGCACTTGTTGAACCAGTGGAACAGTAAGCTTTCATGATAAAAAGTAGGATCTTTGCCGTAGTAAGCCTAACATGTCTTAAGCTTGAATATCTTCTTTGTGTTGTGTTTGTGCAGCTTTATTTTATTTACTTCGTTATCTGTTTATTTTGCTATCGCTTTTCAGTGACAAGCTTTATTTTGCCACCACATTCTTGGTGATATTTTTATTTTGCTAAAGCATTTTTTGTGACATTTGTAGAATTGCTTTAGCATATATTCATAAAAAGGATTATCTTATCTTTTGTGTATGTTAACTATTTTTGAAATAACCTACCCAATCCTCGTGGGAACGATCTCATTCACACACTTTATTACTTGTTCGATGTGTATACTTGTGAATTGTTGCACTTCAAATCAACACCTTTTTAGGGAGCAACAACGGGGAATTTCAAACAAATACCTGAATTCGACCCGACCCGAATCAATAATTTCTAAGCCCCGCTATTAGAAAGCTAGAAGGAAAGAAAGCTGAAAATAGTTTTAACAAACTTCCTTCATTATTGTTAGTTTGTTAGTTTAGATCTCAAAGCCAAGAGCCTTTGTATCAGCTCTATATAAAGCAATGTAATAGCTTGTATAAAAATCAATCAATGAAGTATATTCTTCCTAAACAAATCTCTATAACTTCTTTGAGAACTTAACATGGTATCATTTGCCATTAAAGATTATGGTGTCATCCTTATTCCGCTATTTTCGTTTGGGTTAAGACTTTGGTATCAGTCGCTGTGAATCTTGAAGTCTTCTACTGATCGATACTGTTTGTTTCTGCTGATAGTCTGTTTTCTGTGTTTCATAGCTGATGCAATTTCAGAATTTCGCCTCGCGTTGGTTGAACCTCACTTCAATCAGGTTTTACTTGTCATTAGAATTCTTTAGCTTTCAGATGATTCAGCTTAGATAGTGACAAGACGAGTGTTGCGTCTATTTATCCTCGTGCGGGTTATTCTGATTCAATTCTAAAATCGTCTTTTGTCAAATATGTTTAAGTCGCATGGACATTTGGTTCGAGATAATTCATTGGATGTAGAATCAAATTAGTGACATGTTACGCATTTGCTAGATTCTAAATTGAGATTTCTTGAATACTTCATCTCGTGTTCTTGAAGTTTTGTATCAGCTCTGGCTCATCTAGTTATTGTGCACTCCACCTGTTTGTTGTTTTGCTTGTGTCTTCTACGCATTGGTATCTGAACTTAAGGCCATAATAAAAGAGGTTGAAGATAGTGAACTTGCAGATGTGGCCGCTGTTAGCGCTAGGAATAACTATGAAGTGGGAAATATGATCATTGAGGCCATGAGTAAAGTTGATCATGGTTATATCTCACCTTATTGTGTCATAGACAATGAGAAAATGACAGTAGAATTTGAGAACTACAAGTTCTTGTTGGTTGATAAAAAGGTAACAAATGTAAGAAATCCTATCGACATTCTAGAAGAGGCTATTAAAGGTGGATACTCAATTTTAATAATTGCAGAAGACATTGAACAGGAAGCCTTAGCAACTCTGGTTGTGAACAAACTTAAAGGGTCTTTGAAGATTATTGCTCTTAAAACTCCTGGTTTCGTAGAACGCAGGAGCTAGTACCTTGATGATATTGTTATTCTTAACAGAGACACTGTCATCAGAAATGAGATTGGGATTTCTTTGAACAAAATTGGTGATTTACATTTGTTCGTTGTTATCGATGATTGATGTTGTTGATTCTATTATTAAAGATTTGTGTCATCCGTTGAAAATAGTTCAGAGTAACCATTGTTTCTTTTTTAAAGTGAAGATGAAACTTGAAGTTTGACAACCAAGTTATCATAGAAGAAAATTTCTGGGGAGAGTCAAGAGTTTAACAGCCTTGTTTTCCTTAACCAGACATAAGAGGATGTTTTCTTGCCCAAGAGAGGCTTCAGATTACATTCGGTAGCATGTAGCTTAACCGCCTTGCTTCCAACAAAAAGAAAGTCCGAATAAATGAGAAGAACAATTTAGATGAAGACCGAACATGTGAAACACTGAAGAAGAAGAAGAAGAAGGAAAAAACGAAAGTAGAAAGAAAAATATGTAGACATCAAATCCCATTTTTTTTGATGTTAAGTTTCATGAATTTAGACTATAGTTTTGTGTTAAAAAAAGAATTCTCAGAAGTTAAAGAAGCACGGAAAATATTAGAAAGCTAGAAGGAAAGAAAGCTGGAAACAGTTTTAACAAACTTCCTTCATTATTGTTAGTTTGTTAGTTTAGATCTCAAAGTCAAGAGCCATTGTATCAGCTCTATATAAAGCAATGTAATAGCTTGTGTAAAAATCAATCAATGAAGTATATTCTTCCTAAACAAATCTCTGTAACTTCTTCGAGAACTTAACACCCGCCCTACTTCGATCTTCGAAATTTAAAGAGAAAAAAACGATCGGGCCGGATTGATACATACTAGATCAGATCGGAGACAAATATTTTTATCATCCCTGCACATACTAACTTATAATTATAATAGGATATTCAAAAAAAAAACTTTTAAAAAAATCAAATCCATAAATTTTAACAAAATCTTTAATCTTTGACTATGTTTAGGTAGCAATGTAAGCTTGTTGATGTCTAAAAGTACATTAACTTCATGTCATTTCAAATATTAAAACATTTTTGATACGGGTACGGCTGTGATATGTAACAAAAATGTTTCATGTTGATGCGATTAAAAGTAATTCGGGATAGTTAAGATAATTAAGGACGTTTTGAGGATGACAGATCATTTTTATATGTATCTTTAATACTAGTATTTTCTCGATAACGTAATAACGGTGAATGATAAAAATAAACGATAGATAAAATTTTAATCGAATCTATAAAAAATTTGATCGAAGATGACAATATAGACCACGGTCATTGTACAATAATTAAGAAACGACATAAAAGGACAATTAAAATTTTTTAATGGACTAAATCATTGTGTTGCATTAATGATAAAAATAAACGATAGATAAAATTTTAATCGAATTAATAGGTGATGTGGGGCTAAGATAGGGTTTTAAATTGTTTAAGTTTTCTGAGAATTTAAGAAAATTTAAGTTTTTTAACAAATAAAAGAAGTTAAAGAAAAATAAGCCACATGTTGTAATTTAATTGGATAATTTTTTTAAAAAACTTTATACATAAAAAATCTTAAAATAATTGTGGAATGAAATATTTGATATTTATTTTAAACATAGAATATTATGTACCTCACGTAAGAAAAAAGATATAGTTTAAATATTTATTAACATATTTCTAATGTGTGTATTTTGAAAGTAAAAAAGATTGTTTTGAGGTATTAATTTGCTTGAATTCAAAATCGAGATTTGAAAGGGATTTAAAGAGTTTTTAAACTAAAATATTTAAGCTAAATATTAATAATTTTATTGTTTTGCAAGTCATAAAGGTTGGTCCAAATGGTGCGTAGCTTGGTTCTACTTAAACAAGTATTATGTTTGAGATATTGCTTGCGTAGAAAATCCTTGTTGGGAGACCCACCCATCAAAACTAAGCGTACGACGTAGGTCGGTCTGGATTAGTCAGGGTCAGACTCAGAAACCAAAAGAACAATCAAAATATTAACTTTTCAAATGTACCAAGACTAAAATATTCCATAGAAGACGGACTAAAATGAACTTCTAAGTATAATATAAGAACTTTTACTATACTTTAACCTAGGGGTGCTTAACGAGTTGAGCAACTCGTGAGCTATTCAAACTCGACTTGATCAAAATTCGATAAATACTCAAAGATTAACTCGACTTGAGACCTTAACGAGTTGAATCGAACAAAGTCTAACTCGGCTCGATAAATTTGCGGACAACTCGTTAATTTTTAAAGTATTTTTTAGTAATTACTTTAAAATTATTTCATTCAAAATATAAATATAAACAATAATTATTAATTTATGAATTGTTACTTTAATTTTAACATGCTAGTTTGGTGTATTTGTGGATTGTTAGTTTAAAATTTAATTTTTAAAAATGTTTTATACACTCTTTTGATATTTTTTGATTAATTTATTAATTTATGTTAATATTAGTCCTCGTATTGTATTATTAAATTTTATTTTTAATTAAAAAATAAGATAATTTCTTAATAAGCTTAACGAGTAACGAACCATTGAGGCAAGATGATTCGAACAAGTATACACATGTTTTAGATGTACTTCACCTATATTGACAATTAATTTAATAAAAGGACTCGATTGATATAATACTAACTCTTTAAGAATTCTATTAGAATATTTTAAAATGTAGGCACCCATTGAGATCCTAGCAATTGTTTGGGGATTTACAATGGAATTAATTCTTTAAAATAAATGAAAAAATTGTTAACGAACTAAATCATCTCCAATATCATATCAATCATGCCCACACAATTCCTACAACCAAGGAGAGACCACGTCCTGATTTTCTTTCTCAATAAACAAGATCCTGAAGAAGAAGAAGAAGAAGAAGAAGAAGAAGAAGAAGAAGAAGGAGGAGGAGGAGAAGAAGAAGAAGAAGAAGAAGAAGAAGAAGAAGAAGAAGAAGAAGAAGAAGGAGGAGGAGGAGGAGGAGGAGGGTACTTGGTGTTTTCATCACTTGAATCTCTAACCAAATCACTGATATATACATTTTCTTTATTACCAATCTTGTTTTATTTGTCTTCTCTTACATATTTTACCCCTCTGAAATTTTGTTACATGAGGAAACTTTGTCCTAACACCGACAAAGAAGATGGCCTTGAGACGATTCTCGAGGTCCCGGTGCCGGAAGAAATGTTCACCAGCATGGGAAACAATCTCCAAGCCCGGTTGGAAAACATGTTAACATGGATGAAAGCTCAAACATCCGATAAGTGGTCTCAACCGATGCTCGCGGGTCGGATTAACGACCTGCGCTTCCTTCTTTATCTTGTCGGATCCCCTCTTATCCCTCTCCAGGTGCAATTGGGTCACGCTGTTCACAAACCTGTCAAGGATTGCTCAATTGTAATTTCCTATATCTTAAATGCAACATGATTTTATTCTTACCAGTAAAAACATTAAACATGCATTTCTTATGGTGCCCCCTCCCCTGCAGCAAGCCTCAACAGCAAAATACATAGTGCAGCAGTACATAGCTGCAACCGGCGGACAACAAGCCTTAAACGCGGTGAACAGTATGTGCGTTACCGGTTATGTGAAGATCACAGCATCGGAGTTTCAACAAGGCGATATAAACGTTAAAGTGAAAAGCACAGAAGAAACGGGCGGTTTCGTCCTGTGGCAAAAAGACCCGGATTTATGGTGCCTAGAACTTATAATTTCAGGTTGCAAGGTGGTTTCAGGAAGCAATGGAAAGCTTTCATGGAGACAATCCTCTAATCAGAACACTCCCATTTCACGAGGCCCTCCAAGACCCTTACGCAGATTCCTACAGGTATCGTATTTCTTCTCGAACCATACGTATCCGATTCGAAAAAACCGAGCTTATTTATTTCTTGGTGTCTTTTGAGTAGGGGTTGGATCCAAGGTCTACGGCCAATTTGTTCATAGATGCAACGTGCATAGGTGAGAAAGTTATAAGCAATGAGGATTGCTTTATCCTGAAGCTTGAGACGAGTGCAGCCATCCGCGAGGCTCAAAGCGGGCCGAACTATGAGATAATCAACCACACTATCTGGGGTTACTTTAGCCAGCGATCTGGTCTGATGATTCAGTTCGAGGATTCGAGGCTGTTGATGATGAAAAACAAGGACGACAACGACGTGTTCTGGGAGACGAGGACCGAGTCGGTAATGGATGACTACAAATGCACCGATGGTGTTAACATCGCGCATTCGGGGAAAACAAGCGTCACGGTGTTTAGATACGGGGAGCAATCGGCTAACCACAAGCGGCAGATTGAAGAGAAATGGAAGATTGAAGATGTTGATTTTAATGTCTGGGGGTTGACGAAGGATGATTTTCTTCCACCGGCCGATCCGAAAAAAAGTTGAAACAGAAGATTTTATGTAGTTTGTAGTTTAGAAGAAGAAGAAGAAATTTGCATTCTTCATTTTTTTCTTGTTTTTCTGTTTTGAGGTTGGCTAAAGAAAGGCAATGGCTTTATACAAGAGAATTCCATATTTGATACTCCACAAAGGAAAATTTTGAAGCAACTTTTATCTTATATTTCATGGTATTTGAAGTTCATATTTAATATGATTTTAATATTTATTTATTTATTTATGTGAATGTTCATTATAATAAAAATTATGTTATTATTATTATTATTATTATTATATTTTTAGGATTAGAGTTCAGAAAAAAATAAACTATACACTTTTTCTAAAATAAGTGTCTAATATTTTTTTTCAGTTAAAATAAGTGTCTGAACTGTATATTTTTTCTGAAATAGGTGTATAATGTTATTTTGGCTGAAATAAGTGCCTAAAGTTTTATTTCATTAGTGTTTTATGGTAACACCGTTAAAAAAATATTTTTTAAATTTTTATTGAAAATATATATTTAAATAATATATATATATTTGTCTTATTAAAATTATCACACGTTAATATTTTTTTGAATTTTTTTACTTTTGATATTTTATTATTTAAAATAAATAAATAGATTTTAAATATAATTTTTATAAATTTTTATTTATTAAATTATTTAAAAAATTGCGGTTAAAGTTAAAAGTTTTATTTCACTTGTAAAATTTTAATATATATAATTTAATTACATTTTGATTTTTTATAAAAAATATTGTAATTTCATCTCATCTGATTCCATCTAATTCTTTGAGAAAAAAGAACCCAAGTGGGACTGTCGAAGATGTTGAATCTGCAAGAAGTAAAAAACCGAGAAGCAGGAGAAAGAAGGACTCAACACGATGTCTATAAATTTTATTCGACGACGAGTAGCATAAAGATGACGAGGAGGAATGGATAATTGACAAAATGATATTAAATTATATATATTAAAATTTTACAAGTAAAATAATTTTTTTAACTTTAACTATAATTTTAAATGATTTAATAAATAAAAAATTTATATTTAAAATCTATTTGATTTATTTTAAATAATAAGATATCAAAATTCAAAAATTCATAAAAAATATTAACGTGTGATAATTTTAATAAGAAAAAAATATATTATTTAAACATATTTTTTCAATAGAAATTTTTTAAAAAATAATTTTTTAACGGTGTTACCTTAAAATACTAACAGAATAAAACTTTAGACACTAATTTCAGTGAAAAAAAATAAAGCACTTATTTTAAAAATATATATAGTCCAGACACTTATTTTAGCCGAAAAACATTAGGCACCTATTTTAGAAAAAAATGTATAGTTTGGGTACTTATTTCCGAGTTAAGTCAATTTTAAACACATATGTAGACAAAAATACTTTAAAAAATTATCGTAAAAAATGAGAAATTATATTATGTTCCTGTCAACTCATCTATGAGACCAATTAATTAAATGCATTCATTTAATTAATTTTTATCTCATTTTTTATCAAGTGAATCTTTACTTGGTAAAAACTATTTTTAAACTTAATTTGCAGTAAAGATTAGTTTTACTTGGTAAAAAGATGAGATAAAAATTAATTAAATATATACATTTGATTGGGTTGGTTTTATAAATAACATGACAGAAATGACTCATGATATAATTTTTCGTGAAAAATATAGTTTGAATGAATAAGTCTATTGGTAAAAATTACAAGTTAATTTAAATAAAAGTAAAAATAGATCATGAAAAAATAGATCCTCACTCAGTTGATGATTGTTTATTGATATAATTAGTTTTGATAACGGAGAGATTTATCAGTTTAGTTTGTTCATAATTTCCTTTTCACCTTATAACACGTCTCGTTTAAATAAAGATAAATACAATCATGGAGGCTTCTAATTTTAATGGTATGCAAATCTTTATAAAAATATTTACTTTTCTAATTTCTATATACTTTTGAGTTTTTTATGAAATTTTAATATGCTAATCATTATTATTCTTTCTTCTAGATGCATTATATATGATATCTTGTATAATTTTTTTAATAAAATTAGATTGTTATAAAAAAGGCATAAAGGTAATTTTAACCCTCAAGGTTAAGAATTTTTATCATTTTGGCCCTTATTCTTTTTTTTAGATAAATTTAGTTCTTAACCTATTTCTTTTTGACAAATATCTCATTTTTAACTAACATAATGACTAGGCCGTTAAAAATTTAACAATGGTAATATATGATAATATATTTTAAATGATATGGCGTCTAAGTTATCAAATACATACATGTGAAATATAATTTTATTCTAATATAAGATATAAAACAATTAAAATTCAAATAAAATATTAAAAAATAATTAAATTTAAAACAAAAGTATACTAGAAATTCTCAATCCTAACTACAATAGAATCAAAATTTTATCTAAAAAAATATGAACACAGTCTGAAAATGAGGAATTTTATAAAGATTGCTATCGATAAATCAAAGGTAAGAGATTTTGATACTAATTAATTGGGTTTTTGTTATTTTAGTTTAGAATTTAGGTATTTTAGTGTTTAATCTAAATTGAAAGTTTAAGGTTTTGATTTATAGTTTAAGATTTAAATTTTTAAAAGTAGTAAATTTGAGGTTTTAGGTTTTGAGTTTTAATTAAATCTAAAAAATAAAAAATTATATAAAAAACAAAGTAGTAAATTTATTTAAGGTTCAGTAGTCAAAATATTTTATATTTAATTAAGTTTTAATATTTTATTTGAATTTTAATTATTTTATATTTTATATTAGAATATAATTATATTTCATATGTATGTATTTGATAGGTTAAATATCCTATCATTTAAAATATATTATCACATGTTTATTATATGTCATTATAATTAAATTTTTAATGTTGCGATCATCATGATGGTTAAAAAATGAGATATTTGATAGTTAAAAAATGAGATATTTTTTAAAAACACTTAGGTTAAGAGCTAAATTTATCTCAAATAAAAAATAAGACCAAAATGATAAAAAAAAACTATAAACATTAAGGGTTAAAATCATCTTTATGCCAATAAAAAATAATAATCCAATTAAATGATTAATGAATAATTGTCATCAAATTTTGACCCGAAATTCCCATTTACTTTTCATGGGGTGATTCTAGGAGAAGCCCCTTGAAAATGCCTAAAAAAAGACTGACCGGTTTACCCGATCATTTTGTGTATATAATTGCTTACGAACTATATACACAATTTCTTACAAACACTGTAAGAAAAACAATACATACATAGATTGTTACAAATGTAAGGATTTGTGTATAGACATAAATCCTTACAAAACTGTAAGAAAAACGGTACATACATAAATTGTTACAAACGTAAGGATTTGTGTACATACATAAATAACTACGAGAATACATAAATTGGTACAAAAAAGTAAGGATTTACACAATGGCTTACGAAAATCGTAAGGAAAAAGGTATGTACATAAATCCTTACGACTTCAAAACCATGAGCTAAAGGAGGCCATCCAAGGGTAAGAATTTGTGTACATACACAATTGGCTACGAGTATACATAATATGACACAAAAATGGTAAGGATTTGTGTATGTACACAATTTCTTACAAAGTATACACAATGGCTTACGAAAACCTTAAGGAAAAAGGTATGTATACAAATCCTTACGACTTCGAAATCATGAGCTAAAGGAGGTCATCCAAGGGTAAAGATTTGTGTACATACACAATTGGCTACGAATATACATAATATGGCACAAAAATGATAAAGATTTGTGTATGTACACAATTTCTTATGAAATATACACAATGGCTTACGAAAACCATAAGGAAAAAAATATGTACACAAATCCTTAGGACTTTGAAACCATGAGCTAAAGGAAGTCATCCAAGAGTAAGGATTTGTGTATATACACAATTGGCTATGAGTGGCATAAAAATGGTAAAGATTTGTGTATGTACACAATTCCTTACAAAGTATACACAATGGATTACAAAAACCGTAAGGAAAAAGGTATGTACACAAATCCTTACAACTTCTCACCATGAGCTAAAGGAGACCAAGGGTAAGGGTTTGTTTACATACATAATTTGTTATGAGTATACATAATATGGAACAAAAATGGTAAAGATTTGTGTATGTACACAATTCCTTACAAAGTATACACAATGGCTTACGAAAACCGTAAGGAAAAAGGTTTGTACAAAAATCCTTACAACTTCTCACCAAGAGCTAAAGGAGGCCATCCAAGAGTAAGGATTTGTGTACATATCTTTTTCCTTACAGTTTTCGTAAGTATTTGTGTATACTTTGTATGGATTTGTGTTCATACATAAATCCTTATATTTCTTGTACTAATTTATGTATTCTCGTAGTAAATTATGTATGTACACAAATCTTTACCCTTAGATGAAATCCTTTAGCTTATGGTGAGAAGTTGTAAAGATTTGTGTACATACCTTTTTCCTTACGGTTTTCCAAGGTCTGGACATCTGTCTATTGCGGCGGCAGCGACGCTTGCTGCGTATCTGCTACTGAATCATTCTGTTATTCTGCTGAAATCTAGATGTTACGGGTTTAATGCATTGTTGGGTTACTCCATGAGAAATTCGGGTGTTTCCTCCATGATGGATTATAGTTGTTGGACATATTGTTTCTATTAAAATTTCAAACATAGAAAGAGGATTCAGGTTTTTGTAGGCATTTGTTCGAGTTATGGTTGTCACCACATGTTTTACAAAAGACCATGATTATTTTTACTTCTCGAACATAACTCGGTTTATGCAAATCCTTAACCATGTTTGTCAAAACTGACAGTTGTGCTAAGATAGATTTCGAAGAGTTAGGATTTATCATACATCTCCTTGTTATGCCGCGTCTGGTTGTTGGGTGTTGATAATCGTTCTTTGCCGACCTGTCTAGAATCTCTAGACTCTCTTTGGGTGGTCGGTCTAGTAGGGTTCCATTGGAGGAAACATCAAGCATAATTCTTATAAGGGTGTTTACTGCATTGTAAAATATTGATACTTGAGTTCACTTGGGCAAACCATGTATGAGGCATTTTCTGTATAGTTCTCTATATCTTTCTCAATCCTCATACATAGATTCATCTTATTCTTTTCTAAAAGAATATCGTTTCTGAGCTTATCAGTCATATTAGTATAACTGAAACGGGCATGAAAACTTTGACATAGTTTTGTCTATAAATTCAACGATCTCGGCTGGAGGTTGTTTAACCATGACTTTGCCCTATCCTTCAATGAATAGGGGGAAAATTCAACTTAAGGATGTCGGTTGAGACTCACGGCAGTTGTTGCCCTAGCCTAGGGCGTTGATCATGTTAAACATGACCGTTTTTAACTTGAAGTGTTGTGCCTCTATATTAGGCATCACAACAACAGTAGTTAATCCATCCAAATCTTCCTCTAGATAATCACGAACGGTTCATGCATGTTCTTGTCTTGAAAGGTTTACTGGGCAACAACTGCGAATGCGCCGTGGTTGTCTATTGGTTAGGTGCTGCGTTTATTCTTTCGTGTACCCTACGTTTTAGATTTCATATTTTTTTGATTTTTGGATCGTAAGGGTATTGGTCAATCAATGGATTGGACCTAGTCATACACAGAACAATCCTAGTAAGTTAAAGAAATAAACTAAAACTAAATAAAATAAAGAAAAGAAAAAGGTGCAAAAATAATCAGTAAAATAGAGCGTCAATCCCTAATAACGACGCCAAATCTGGTGAAGGCTCGGAAGTTCTCTTAATTCCACCTTTCGCCAAATTGTAATATTTGAGATGTCAAACCCATAGAGACTGTGTCGACCTTATTGTTTAAACCTACACTATTGAAAATAAAAACACAAATAATTTGTAGAGTTGAAATAACTAAGTTAACTACTCAAAAACTAAAATAAAAAAAAGAAAAGATATAATGAAAGTGAGTCAAGGTTGAGTGCTTTGTAGAGGAGAATCCAGTTGTATTATTTACACATTTATCAATGTAATGGGTTGATTTTCCGCCTCAGCGGGTTGCACTAAGGGTCATCGCAGCTGCCTAGGCGGGGTTATGTCTTGTCGACAAATTAACTTTTCATAGTTCGACAGAGCATCCTTGTATGTCTCTTCCTTATCCCTAAGCGAATAGAATTGTTGAAGTCCGTGTCTTGATGATACCTCCCGGCGTGAATCAAGGATGAACAACAACCAAACACATACGTCTTATTAGTCGCTGAAATCCTTGACGGTTTATCTCTAAACCGGATTAGTCAATGCCCTTGAGCAAAGATCGTATTCTCTCGTTTCATGAGCCTAACTCTCTTAATATTAGACAAATAGATTTTTCTTCACATACTATCATCTCGAGCTCATATGCAAAGAAGAGTAATTGCCAAGAGAGAATAAACTATGAAATAAGTTTTGCATTAATAAATATCAAAGATAATACAACCTTCTTCTCCAACTACTCCATAAACAACCTAAACCTCCGAAAGAGTTTAGAATATAGTGTAGTCGGCGGCTAAGGATATATGCTATAGAGAATCCAACTCGATTCCCTTAACCTAAACCTAATGTATGCCTTATATATGCCAAGCCCTAGGTTAAAGTCTTCCACATAAGAAAAGAATTGTACAAGGAAAAGAATTCAACTCATAATTAAACTAAGACACTTTATTTTATTTCCTAAAATATCTCTTCTTTCCATGTTAACCTTTGACCGAGGCTTAATGATGAGTGCCTAAAAGTCCTTAATTTTCACATCATTTCTCCATTCATTTATTGCTAATAAAGACAAAATTAAATATAAAAATATATATTTCTGATTATTTTCCACATCTCAACATCCCGAACAATATTTTATGAATTTATCCATTATTTGACATAAAACAGATATGTTTGATAGTTTTTTTCTTAGACAGAAAACTAGATCACAGAAAGATTCAAAGAAGAAAATAGATACTGAATTGCAGATGAAGCATTTGCCATGGAAACATTTTGAAGACTGTTGCGGCAGTATAAAAGACGACAAGTGATGCTTAACAGGAAGAGAAAAAGACACCGAAAGACAAAGAGTAAAAGAAAGAAGACAACTCGGTTAGGAGGTCTAGCCCAAGCCAAACCGCGGAAAAAGATATTTTAGGAAATAATATTTATTTAATATAATTTAATTAGGAATTAAATTTCTTTTCTGTTTAGAACTCTTTCCTTGCATGGAAAGATCAACTTAAGACTTAGCCTATATAAGGCACTTATTAGGTTTAGGTTTACAGAAGGAGAAGTCAGTTTACACATATAACATATCCTTAGCTGCCGACCATAATATGTTCTATACTCCCTTGGAGGTTTAGATTGTTGTGGAGTGGATGAAGAGCAAGTTATATTGTTATTGATATTTATTAATGCAAAACTTATTTCATAGTTTATTCTTTCTGGGTACTTAACTTTCTTTGCATATGAGCTCTAGATGATAAGTATGTAAAGAAATATCCATTTGTCTAATATTGGGAGAGTTAGGCTCATGAAACGAGAGAATACGGTCTTTGCTCAAGGGCATTGACTAATCCGGGTTGGATTTCAGCGACTAACAAGACGCATGTGAGATTGTTATCTATCCTTGATTAACACTGGGAGGTATCATCAAGACACAGAGATTTTAATAATTTTTTTTCGCTTAAGGATGAGGAAGAAACATATAAGGTTGCTCTATCGAACTATGAAAAGTTGAATTATCGACAAGGTATAACCCCATCTAGGTAACTGTGGCGACCCTTTGTGCGATCTGCCGAGGCGGCAGTTCAACCCATTACATTAATAAGTGGATTAGCAATATAACTAGATTCTCATCTACAAAACATTCAATCTAACCCCGTTCTTCTCATTATTATCTTTTTATAATTTAGTATAGTTTAATTAATGCAATTAATTCAATTCAATTACTTGTGCTTTTAGTTTTCTTAAGTGTAGTTATAAGAAGTAGTAAAATCGACTCAGTCTTAGTGGAATCGATATCTTAAATATTACAATCTAACAAAGATGGAATTTAACAAGGACTCCATAGCCTCCATCAGATTTGACGTCGTTGCCGGGGACTGACGCTCAATTTTACTACCAATTATTTTTGCATATAATTTTTTATTATTATTATTTTAGTTTATTTATTTAGTTTTAGTTTCAGTTTTAACTTCCGTGGGTTGTTTTGTGCATGACCAGGTCCAACCCTACTATTGATCAATACCCTTATAACCCAGAAAACTAAAAAAACAGCACGAGATCTGAAACGAAGGGCACGCCAAAGAATGAACGTAGACCCTGACCAACAAAACAACGCAGGTATGAATGTCGCCGCGGTAGACAACCGTGGTGCCTTCGCAGTAGTTGATCCAATAAATATTCCAAGACAAGAACGTGCTCAAACTTTTTGAGACTATTTAGAGGAAGATTTAGATGGGTTAACTCCTGTTGTTGTGATGGCTAATATCGAGGCAGAGCACTTCGAACTAAAACTGGTCATGTTCAACATGATCAACACCCTGGGCCAGTTTGGGGGTTCGGCTAATGAAGATGTTCGACAACATCTTAAGTCCTTTTTGGAGATTTGTAACTCGTTTAAGCTGTCTGTAGTATCAGCCGACGTCCTTAAGCTGAAATTATTTCCCTATTCTCTGAGGGATAGGGAAAAAGCATGGTTAAATAACCTTCAGTCGGGATGGTTGAATTCATGGACAGAACTATGCCGAAGCTTCCTTGCCCGTTTAGTTACATCAATATGACTGATAAATTCAGAAACGACATAACATCCTTTAGGCAAGATGAAGACAAATCAATGTATGAGACTTGGGAACGATATAGAGAACTATACAAAAATGCCCCATGCATGGTCTGCCTGAGTGGACCCAAGTATCCATCTTCTATAATGCAGTGAACACCCCTACGAGGATGATGCTTGATGCTTCTACCAATGTCACCCTCTTAGACCAACCACCCCATGAAAGTATAGAAATTCTAGATAGATTAGCAAAGAACGGCTATCAACATCTAACCACCAGAAGAGGCATAAATAGACGAGACATGACAAATTCAGATTCTTCGGATTCCATTTTAGCTTAACTGTCCGCCTTGACAAATATGGTGAAGGATCTACAAAAGTCAAGTCACGTTCAAGAAGTAAAAATAGTCACCATTCTTTGCGAAACATGTAGTGAAAATCATGACTCAAAAGCATGCCCGCACAATCCAGAATCTTTCTTCTATGTTGGAAATTTTAATAGAAACAACATGTCCAACAACTATAATCCATCATGGAGGAAGCACCTTAATTTCTCATGGAGCAATCCTAATAATACACTTAACACGCAACATCAACCAGCTCAAGCTACGAGATTCTAATAAAATAATAGATTTGCTCAGCAGTAAATATCACAGCAGGCACTGCCTCCGCAGAAAGCAATAGGCGTTCAGACTTTGGAGAATACACTGCAAACATTTATCCCAAACTGGCACTTACATTGCAAATAAAAACAAGTTCATCCAAAGAGCTGACACTTTTATGGACAAAACAGAAATGAGAATATAGAATAATGAAGTTGCTCTCAAAGCGTTGGAAACCATAGTAGGACAAATGGTACAACAGATGAAAAACAAAACCATAGGAGGTCTCCCGAGCGATACTGAAGTCGCTAGAATTGGTCCTCATGAACAATGTAAAGTCATATCAATCAAAAGTGGATTACAACTAAAGAAACCTGAAATACCTGCTCAAACAGTAGGTAAGACCCCTGAAATAATAATCCCTGAAGAAGCTACAAAAGAAACATCTAAGGCAAAGAAACCAACAGATACTGTTGAACATATTGTCGTAGCAGATGATGCCATAGCCGCACCACAGATAAGATTTTAGTGCGATGAAAAGATCGAAGATCTACGTCCACCACCACTTTTTCCATAAAGGTTAAATCAACAAAAGCAGGAGTACCAATTTAAGAAATTCTTGGATATACTTAAACAGATACACATAAATATACCTTTAGTGGAGGCAATTAAGCAAATGCTCAACTACGTCAAATTCCTTAAGGACATTATATCCAAAAGGACAAAAATTGAGGAATTTGAAACAGTTGCCGTAACGGAAGGATGTATGGCAATACTGCATAACAAGGCCACCACCAAAAGAAAAGATCCTAGTAGCTTCACTATACCATGTGCTATCAGTGATCAATACATGGGCAAGGCACTATGCGACTTAGGCGCTAGGATAAATCTCATGCCTAAGTCAGTATTTCAAAAGTTAGGCATTGGAAAAGCAAAACCAACAATAGTTATGTTACAACTGGCAGACCGCTCTTACGTACAACTAGAAGGAAAAATTGAAGATATTTTGGTAAGGGTGGATAAATTTATTTTTCTTGTTGACTTCTTAATTCTTGATTGTGAAGCAGATGAGCACGCTCCAATCATATTAGGAAGGTCATTCCTAGCCACAAGAAGAACATTGATCGACTGTGAGAAAGGAGAATTGATTATAATGGTCAATGATCAACAAGTAAAGATCAATGTATTTAAAAATCTAAGGCATCAGGATGAAACAGATGAATACAAAAGAATTGAAGTTAAAACTGAGTTCAACTTCAATCTAGAAGCAGATTGCCTGAACAAAATCTGCCAAAACAACCTCTGCTGAGACAACACACCCCTTGAACAATAATACATTCGAAAGAAACCACCAAATGAGGAGACAATAAATGGAACATCAACTTCTCCTCTAGACAAAAAAATGAAGATGGTTGTTGTTGAAGATGCAATTTATTGCACCTCTGCAGTAACCTAAATTTTTTATCTCTTAGTCCCTAATTTAGTTTTTATGTTTTAGGAATTAGAATATTATTTTTTTAAAAAAAATAATTTCTCACAATTTAGTCTTAATGTTTAATTTTTCTCATATTTTTTTTTCTTTAGCTTTTAGGCCCAATAAAGAAAAATGAAGATAACCAAGCCCAAAATACGGCCCAAACTCTCGGCGAAAAATTTTATCGCCTGTTAAAAATTATGTCGTTTCCACTTCCAATGGACATTAGTTGTAGAAGCGTCGCATGCACGCTAGCAGGCATTAATTATGCCCGCTCCCTCAATCGTCACGCCATTTCACTCCTTTAAATACAAAGGCAAGGGCAAGGGGTAATCATCTCTCTCATCCATCAATCTATCTTCAATCTTAAACATCCTTCTACATCCTCTACTCTACAACCCTAAACCCCGATGGCAAATCAACCACAAAACACGGTCGAAGCAATAAGATTTAAAAGATTCTCCACACCAGAAGTCGAGCATGAATACCATCGTCTTTTCCAAAATCGACAGATATGGGAGGAACAAGGCTTTTACTACACGGGTGATGATGATCTCGGGTTAGACAAATTCATTCTATCTATGATCACCTTTCAAAGATGGCAAATGTTTGCAAAACAACCTTCAGCAGCAAACATTGAATGGGTACGAGAATTCTACGCACAGGCCTGTGGAAAAAATCCATACACCTACCTCAGGGGAAGAGCAATACCTATAACAGACGTTGTTATCAATGTCTATTTCGGCCTTGACATCGAAACTGATGAACATGCTGCGTTCGAAGCCGCCTTTACGACAGATGATTACGAAGCAATAAAAGCAAAACTCTGTATGCTTGGAATTGAATAGAATACAAGGAAGCATCGTGGTTCTGTTAGTCGCAAAGACTTACAACCGGAAGCCAAATTGTGGAACACATTAGTAAAAAGAAATCTATTGCCAATATCTCATAACCAAACAGTAGATCGACCATGCTTGACACTAATTCATTCAATCATCCATAATCGAAGGATAGACGTAGGCCGCATCATTAGTGAGCAAATATTTGAGTGCGCCACCAAAGACAAAGGTATACTCATTTTTCCATGCTTAATAACTGCCTTAGCTAGGCTAGAAAGTGTACTAACGATTCCATTTGACACAAACATGCCGGAGCGAAAAGGGTGGACCAGGGATGTGTACATGAAAAGGATGTAAGTGGAATAAGCAGTTCCATAAGCTTTCATTCCTCCTTCGGCCCTAGCAGAACCCGCCAAGGCCGCCTAACCAGCAGACCCAGTGCAACAAACACCAGCAAGACTCCTGGAGATCCTGAAGAGAATGGAGAGAAGACAGATGACCTTCATGAAATATGTCAAGGAGTTCAACAATGCTATCATCTCTACCATTCGAGAAGAACTCCCTACATGCACAACTTTGTTCCCAGACTTTACAGTCAATCTCTCCATCTTTTGTACTTAAATATAGAACCCAAGTATATCTAGAGTAATCATCAACAATAACAAATACATACGATTTTCCACCCAAACTAGTTATCCTAATAGGTCCAAAAAGATCCATATGGATCAATTGTAATACTCTACTAGTTGAAACATCATTAATGGACTTAAAAGAAACTCTCTTTTGTTTACCCTTAGCACATGCATCACAAATCTTATCTAAAGAGAACTTGAACTTAGGTAAACCTCTGACTAGATTTTGGGAGGTTAGTTTTTCTAAAACACTTATGCTAGCATGTCCTAGTTTCATATGTCATAACCATGCATCATTTTCATCAATAGCAACTACGCATGCATGAGAAAGGTTTATGTCATGTAGATGCACCATATAGATATTTCCTATGCGATGACCTATGAGCATTGTTTTATTAGATTCTATGTCTATTATTTTATAACCACTTTTATCAAAAGACACATAGAATCCTTTATCACATAATTGACTAATGCTTAAGACCATTAACAAATAAGACATTTTCAACAAGGATAGAGGAGTGATTACCAATAGAGTCAATACCCTCAATTTGGCCTTTGAAGTTGTCACCAAAAGTCACTACTCCACCACGTTTGAGCTCTAACTCCTTAAATCGTCTCTTATCTCTGGTCATATTCCTTGAGCATCCACTATCAAGATACCACATGTTTTGACTTGAAACTTTGGCCTTGAAGCAATGCTCAACCTACAAACAAAGATTTAGTTTTTGATTTTTGGTACCCAAATCATTTTGGGTCCATGAGAGTTAGTCCCTAAAAGCTTGGTTCTCTTAGGAATCCATGATGCAATGGCATTAATATTATTAGAAACAATGTGTTTCTTAAGAACCCATACACTCCTAATTATTCTATATCTAGCATGCCTTTGAAAATTTCTTTGTTTGTGATTTTGAAAACTCTTTTTCACATGGTGGGTCTTTGAAGAACTTTATTTTTCAAAATTTGGACTACCAACCATTTTGATTTGTTCTTTGAGCTCATTCACCACTTTGTGGTGATTCTCACTCAAGTTTGAAATAAGGTTGTTTAAATCCATATTTTCTTTTTGAAAGAATTTTAAATTGTCATTTAAAACAACAAACTTTTCTTTAAATCCGAAATCGTTTTTGTCAAAGAATCAATTTTCTCTTTTAAATCGGAAATAGTTTTCTTGTTTTTCAAAATCGATTCTTTGAACTTGAAAACCAACTCATCATAAACATCTTACAATTCATCATATGCTTCATACAACTCATCATAAACATCTTATAATTCATCATATGCTTCATATAACTCATCATAAGAAAGATCATTGCAAGAGGGTTCAAGGGTTACCTTAGGCTCATCAAGAGCCATAAGACATAGGTTGGCTACTTCATTGTCCTCATCGGATGATGAATCCTCATCACTCCATGTGGTAACATGAGCCTTTTGCTTCTTCTCCTTCTCAAAACCTTTTCTGTTGTATTGAAGGCAATCGGTCCTAATGTGACAGGGCTTCTTGCATTCACAATAAATGATTTGATCTTTCTCTTCTTCTTTACCCTTTGATTTAAAATCCTTCTTTCTTTGAAATCTCCTATTCTGGTTAGCCCTCATAAGTCTAGTAAATCTTTTGGCTACCATAGCCAACTCTTCTAGCTCTTCTTCTTCACTCGTATCCACCTCTTCGTGGAAGGATGAAGCCTTGAGAGCAATTCATTGCTTTTTCTTTTCAACTCCTCATTTCTCTAGCTTTACTTTTTCCTTCTTTTCATCTTCTCTTTCTTTCTTCATCATCTCATGGGTGAGAAGAGATCCCACAAGAGCATCAAGTTTGAGAGTCTTGAGGTCCTTGGCTTCAATAATAGTCGTTCTCTTACTATCCTAAGACTCGGGAAAAGAGTAAATGAGCTTCCGTACGAGCTTTTCTTCCGGTATAATCTCACCGAACCCTTTGAGACCATTAACAATCACTGAGAATCTATCAAACATCTTGGTGATGTCTTCATCCGGCTCTATCTTGAAATTCTCATAATTGAGATTGAGAAGACCTATCTTTGTCTCCTTGACGTCGTTGGTTCCTTCATATATAGTTTCTAAAGAGTCTCAAACTTCTTTGACAATTGTACATGATGACATCTTGGAGTAGATGTCGGGTCCAAGAGCAAAAAAGAGGATGTGCAAGGTTTTGTCATTAGTAGACATCCTTCTTCTCTCCTTGTCGGTCATCTTGTTCCTTTTCTTTGGTACTTGTCGATCTCCTTCCATCTTCAATGGAATTGATGGGTCATCTTCAATTATATCCCAAAGGATATAATCATTTAAGTTGATGAAGAGCCTCATTCTATTCTTCCAATATGGGTAGTTGTCACCGTTGAAGAATGGAGGTTTGGTGATAGAGTGAGACTCATTCCATGTTCCGGAGGTAAAGGTCATTTAACTTGACTTGAAAGAACGATCAACAATCTTCGGATCTTCTTTGGTGGAGGTGAATCCCTTCAAAGGTCTAGCTCTAGTACCAATTGTTGAGTTGATCGGTCTTGATAGTTGGCCAAGAGGGGGTGAATTGGTAATTAAAATTTTTCGGTGGAAAATTTTTGGTAAAAATACAAAAATAAAGAACACAAAGAATTATAGTGGTTCAAGCTTCGGAACAAGCTCTACATCCACTACCTTAGCTCTCACTAAGGATTTTGAAACCAATTCACTAAGAATTCAATATTTTTCTAGGTTCAAAGGATAACCTTTACAATCGAGTCAATTTTCTATCCAAAATTGACTTGGACCTCGCAAAGAAATACAAGAGATTTAAGTGGGCTAAATTAATTCTTTCACAAGAAGTATATGCCCCAAATACAAATAAACTCTCCCTAAACTCAATTACAAGAAATTGAATTGAAGTGCAAGAGATGAGAGTCAAGATTTTTAATAAATGTGCTTGGGAGTTGGATTTGATTGCTTAGATATTGCTTGAGGTTCAATAGACTTTAATGCTGCTTGAAATGCTTCATTTTATACCTCCTTATTGATTTCTAACCGTTGTGGTTGTTGGGAATGCAAATAAAGTCGTTGGGACTTCATCTTCCCACCATAAATGCACTCTGCAGCAAGTGGTATCGAAACACGGGCTACCTGTTTCGAAACAGACCAAAGTAGAAAGAGCTGTTGTGCATTTATTACAAGGGGTCTCAGACCATGCTTCGATACTATTATGAAACTGTAATGGTTGGTATCGAACCATGTTTCGAAACAAGCTAACTATCATTTAAAAACTTAATTTCCACCAATGGTCAACTCATTAAATGCCAAAAGAGTCGTTGGGTATACCAGAAGTCATAATTTTAAATGATTTTAAAATAATTAAAAATTTCGAAGTGGTTTGATACATGGTTCGAAACAGAAGTTGGTAGTGAGGTATTGGTATCGAACCCTGTTTCGATGCTTGTTCTTAGTTTCAAGAACAATGCTTTAAAATGCAGGTCGGTATCTATACCTCTTCTAAGGATATCGATACTCTCGTACAAAATCACTTATAAAATTTATTTCAAAGTTCTTGGTTTGATTTGAAATCAAAAGTTTGACTTAGGGACTTAAAAATTTATTGCAAAACAGTCCTTATACATAATTGTTATATCAAAATTAATTTTAGTTTTACACGAATATTTTTATTCGTATATTTTTTATTCGAATATTTATTATATGAATATTTTTATTCAAATTTTTATTATACGAATATTTTTATTCATATATATTTTATCTAAATATTTTTATTCGAATACTTATTATAAGAATATTTTTATTCTATTTTTTTATACGAATATTTTTATTCGTATATTTTTTATTCGAATATTTTTATTCCAATATTTATTATATGGATATTTTTATTTTTATATATTTTATTCGAATATTTTTATTTGAATTTTTATTATATTAACTTAAAATTAGGTGACCTAATTGACGATTTTTTTAGTTGGG
Organism: Abelmoschus esculentus; assembly: GCA_035048815.1. NCBI lineage: Eukaryota > Viridiplantae > Streptophyta > Magnoliopsida > Malvales > Malvaceae > Abelmoschus > Abelmoschus esculentus. The sequence goes on from JAUCBN010000018.1 coordinate 17,659,159, forward strand.
TGACCAAAATAAATATTTTCGATTAGTTGGATGGTCACTAATATAATTTATCATTTTTAATAGGATAATCGGTTAACTTTTTTTAATATTTTTTTTATTTTAATCTAAAAATCAAAAATGATAGGCCGTCTTCCAACGGGCATCATTGATGGAGGTTTTTTTTAGTTTGGCATAAAGATAATTTTAACCCTTAACGTTTATAATTTTTGTCGTTTTGGCCCTTATTCTTTTTTGGGATAAATTTAGCCCTTAACCTATATCTTTTTGACAAATAGCTTATTTTTTAACCAGCTTGATGACTGGACCGTTAAAATTTAACGATGATATATATATATGAAATATAATTTTAAATGACATGGAATATAACCTATCAAATACATATATATATATATATATAGAATATATCTTTCAAAAAATATATATAATATAATTTTATTCTAATATAAAATATAAAATAATTAAAATTCAAATTTTTATTAAAAATTAATTAATTCTAAAATAAAAGATTATTAAATATTCTTAACTCTAACTACGATAAAATCAAAATCTTATTCTAAAATAAAAATATAAACACAATTCGAATAAGATTTTGATTTATCGTAGTTAGGATTAAGAATGTTTAATAATCTTTTATTTTAGAATTAATTAATTTTTAATATTTTTTTGAATTTTAATTGTTTTATATTTTATATTAGAATAAAATTATATTCTATATATATATATATATGTATTTGATAGGTTACATTCAATGTCATTTAAAACTATATTCCATATATATATATATCATCGTTAAATTTTTAATGGTCAAGTTATCAAGTTAGTTAAAAAATAAGCTATTTGTCAAAAAGATATAGGCTAAAGGCTAAATTTATCCTAAAAATAGAATAAAGACCAAAACGATAAAAATTATAAACGTTAAGGGTTAAAATTATCTTTTATGAATTTTAGTTTTTTAAGGGTTTTTTTTAGCCAAACCCTCTTTTCATATCCTTGAAAGAAAATACATCAAATGTAACTACATTGGCATTTCAGTAGTTATCCATAAATACAAAGGGCAAATATACATAGCTCTCACATGCACAGGCAATTAGCTTCATTTCCTACTTCGCCGCCACTCTTTTTGCTCTGTTCTTTTATTATTTCTAACCCCTTTTCTCCAATAAGAATTTCCAGCAAAGATATATAAAATTAACCACACGCCTTCCGATTCCCAGAACTTGGTAAAAGCAAAACTCATCCAACAAGAATTGGATACAGCGAGCGGCGGAGATGTGGCGTTGCGTTTCTCGTAGCCTTCGAGTTCCATGCTCGAAGAGATCAGTTGCCAGATTCTTCTCCACTGATGCTGTACTGTTCTTTCTTCTCCATCCTTAATTCTAGGGATTTTGAACTCCTTGTTTGGACTTTTATTTCCTTTGATTTTTTCTGTTTTAAACATCAAAAGTTGCTTTGCTTTTATCTTTTTGTTCACGATTAGTGGATTTTCTTGGTAGATCTTGATTGATTTTAGTTATATGTTACTGCTTGGACTGTTTGGCTGATGAGAAAAGGCTGACAAGGAAATGAATACATGGAATCTACGCTATGTTTTCTAAAATTATCTTCGATTTAGCTCCATTTAGTTGATTTTTCCTAGATGCTGTAGAAACAAATACCGTATGGAACTTAAGCTTAGCTAATATCTTTTTTATTTTCTAATGCATGTACTTTTTATTGTTTGTAAAGATATATCTGTTCCTCTGATTATGAGCGTTTTGCAGAATCGGTATAGTTAAATAACTCACCGAAATGGAGATTGTGATGAACATTTGATATTGTTGCAGGGAAAATCCCCTTATACAATTGTGGATCATACCTATGATGCAGTGGTGGTTGGTGCTGGTGGCGCTGGGCTAAGAGCAGCCATTGGTCTTTCGGAGCATGGATTTAATACTGCTTGCATAACAAAGCTTTTCCCAACACGTTCGCATACCGTCGCAGCTCAGGTATTTGGACTATTTTGTTGCTCGTGATTATGAGTTATGATGTTGCAATTGATCATGGCATGTGTACACTTACTATAGATAAGTGGGATTCGTAGTTCAGATTTTATGATCATATTGGTTCTATGATTTAGTGGGTTTATGTAGATCATGCTTGTCTCTTGCTGGGTTGCTGTTATTTCCTTTCTCTGTAAAAGATATTTGGGTGGGTTGCACAATAACTGGTGTTCTCTTGTCCAGCTAATATGGTGCATGAGTTTCACCAAAATCATTCTTATTACCATTAGTGTGGACTTCTCTTAATGTTCTTCGAAGACTATAAATTGTCACTCATTTCTTCTTTTGATATGGTTTATAAGATAAGACATACTGCATTTCTCCATATTTTTATGCCATCCGTTTTCGTTTAAAAAGCAGATCATTCTGGCAAAGCAAATTCAATTTTTTTACATGTTTAAAGCAGTTGTCAGTGCTGCTTTTTGCTTTTCCATTCCATTTGAAGATTGTTATCTCATTTGTCAGTCTGGATATTTCTGTTCAGGGTGGCATAAATGCTGCTTTGGGAAATATGACTGAAGATGACTGGCGATGGCACATGTATGACACAGTTAAAGGAAGTGATTGGTTAGGTACATGATTTGTTTGAACTTGTATCTTTTGTGATTTTGTCGGTGGTACATGGATATATATAAGAATATGTTTTTTTCTTGATATTTGGCGGTGCTAGAATGCTTCATTTTTAATAGCTTTCTCTTCACCAGTAAAGTTACATGTTCCCCTTTAGTACATTTTTGTCATGCCTTATGCAGTTTACTATATCTCTCTGCACTCATTGAAGTGGTTACCTTATGTATAACCTACTCCTCCTTCTAACTCCATTCAAACTGCTTATAGCAGTTGTATGTGTGCCTAAGCAACATGGCTGAAGCTAAAGGCATAAGAGCCATGCCAGAGACTTGGGTTTTTATATCGCATTAAACTACATATTGTACTTGCATCTTTATAGTGTAATGAACTACCTTTTTAACAACTTTTTACTTGTTTTACCTCCTATTTTAACAAAAGAGAGGTTGCATTATTGTAGGTGATCAGGATGCAATTCAATATATGTGCAGGGAGGCTCCAAAAGCCGTGATTGAACTTGAGAATTATGGCCTGCCTTTTTCTCGAACGGAAGATGGGAAAATATATCAGCGAGCATTTGGTGGTCAAAGCCTCGACTTTGGAAAAGGTACAAGTACACAAATTTGATAATTGGGATTAGTGATAGAATTCTGATCTTGGCTTCTTGGTGTTTTCGATCTTGAGCAGGTGGACAGGCTTATCGTTGTGCATGTGCTGCTGATCGAACAGGGCATGCTCTATTGCACACCCTCTATGGCCAAGCTATGAGACATAATACCCAATTCTTTGTAGAATATTTTGCTTTGGATCTGCTGATGAATACTGATGGTATGTTGTTACCCAAGGCTTGGCATATTTATCATCTCTCGTTATTGTTTTGCTGTCCACGATTTTGGGCATTACTTTTTTCTTCATTCTGATGAGCATGTCGCCTTACTACTTTTCTGTTTTCATTCATGTTAGTAGTGTAACATAGATAACTAGTGTTGATTTTTTTGTCTCATGCAGGAAGCTGCCAGGGAGTTATAGCTTTGAACATGGAGGATGGAACTCTACATCGATTCCAGGCTGCTTCAACAATTCTCGCCACTGGGGTACAATATATATTTTATTTTATTCAAAATGAATTATCAAAATAAATAAAATTATCTTTACCTTTTCTCCGTCTCTTCAGGGATACGGTAGAACCTACTTTTCAGCAACTTCAGCTCACACATGCACTGGTGATGGCAATGCTATGGTTGCACGTGCTGGGCTTCCCCTTCAGGTTTCTTGTGTTTTTATAACCCTGAAATTGGTTTCTGAAACTTCTTCCTTTACAATCACTTTTTCTCTCTTTTAAATTTATTCTTCTTACAGGATTTGGAGTTTGTGCAATTTCACCCAACTGGAATCTATGGGGCTGGGTGCCTCATTACGGAAGGTTTGTGCATTTTTTTCTTTTTGAATTTAATTTTAATTGCACCACTTGTTTAATTGAAGTTGAGAGGGGTTCATTTCTAAGCTTCATCAGCTATTTGCAGGGTCTCGTGGTGAAGGTGGTATACTTAGAAATAGTGAAGGTGAACGTTTTATGGAACGGTATGCACCTACTGCCAAGGATCTTGCTTCTAGGGATGTTGTTTCAAGATCTATGACCATGGAAATCAGGGAAGGTCGTGGTGTAGGTATGTTCATCTCTTCATTGCTGACACTTCTATGTTCTAGCGCCCATTGTTATCTGTCCCCACCCACCCCACCCCTCTTAAGGAGTTCAAATGAGATTGCAATGTGCAGTGACGTATTGCATTTGGTGCTTGTGGTTTAGATTAGATACTTGGGTTGTTCGTTTTTCTGTCATTTTAAGTGATTGTTTAGTCCTAGTTCATGGAGTTTTAGATGTTTTTGACAATGTATATGTTTGTTTATAGTATTGTGATGCAGACAATTACTGTTTCCTGCATGCTAATTTGAACTCAGGGAGTTACTAATTTTGATCTTATATCCAATAGGACCTTTGAAGGACCATATCTATCTTCACTTGAATCACTTGCCTCCAGAGGTTCTCAAGGAGAGGCTTCCAGGTATCTCTGAGACCGCTGCCATTTTCGCTGGTGTGGATGTTACAAAGGAGCCCATCCCGGTCTTGCCTACTGTTCATTATAACATGGGTGGAATTCCAACAAATCATCATGGCGAGGTGTGATATTCTGATGAATGGATGCATTTAGATGTGATGTTCAGTACAAACGCTGCTTTGGTTTTAACTGGAATTTAATTATGTTATTTAAGATATACACAAAGCAAATGCATGTTGATATATGTCTGTATGATCATATTAACTGGTAAACTCATTTAAAAATGAAAGGCATGCAATTCCATCTGAAAATGAAAATTTTAAAATTGGTTTCTTCAAATAATCTTGTCTGATAGTCAACTATTTGTGGTTTTAACTCTGTCTGTTGTATATTTTGCTGATTTTCTTTCTCATCTAACATAAATAATTTTGCTTTGATTCTCAGGTAGTTACTATCAGAGGCAGTGATCCAGATTCTGTGGTTCCTGGACTAATGGCTGCCGGAGAAGCAGCCTGTGCATCAGTTCATGGTGCCAATCGGTTGGGTGCAAATTCCCTTCTTGACATTGTTGTCTTTGGTCGGGCTTGTGCAAACCGAGTTGCAGAGATCAATAGGCCAGGCATGTTGTATTGCATTCTTTTGTATATAAGTACTTTTTCCATTCATGTCCAAATGCTAATTCTTTCCGTAGTTGTTTTCAGGGGAGAAGCAGAAACCTTTGGAAAAGGATGCTGGTGAGTCAACAATTGCATGGCTCGACAAACTACGAAATTCAAATGGTTCTCTTCCAACTTCAAAAATTCGTTTAAATATGCAACGAGTAATGCAAAACAATGCTGCTGTTTTCCGCACACAAGAGACACTAGAAGAAGGTATGTCATGCTTCTTATCGATGTTTTAGCTTTTCCCCTTAGATTTTTCCGCCATGTGTCTTCTTCCTGCTTCAAGTTTAGTCCTTATTTGCTCATGAGATTCCTACTTGCTGAAACCAGTATGCCTTTTAATATTTAGTTGACACCTGGGAAAACCTTAATTATGTCTCTGTTTTTTTTAGGTTGTCAGTTAATTGATAAGACATGGGAAAGTTTCCATGATGTTAAATTGAAGGATCGCAGCTTAATATGGTAAGATCGCATGAACTTAGAATGCTTGTGACCCAATAATTCTTGTAGTTTTAGTTCTTTTAGTTCATTTTATGAACAATTTTAAAATGTTTTGCAGGAACTCTGACTTGATAGAAACTATTGAGTTGGAAAATCTTTTGATAAATGCTTGCATCACTATGCATTCTGCTGAAGCTAGGAAAGAGAGCAGAGGAGCACATGCTCGTGAAGATTTTACGGTAAGTTTTTTTCTTTTTTTAGGTTTGATTGGGTCCCTTTTTATTAGTTTTGGTATAAGACATCTTTTTGTTGTTATTTTGCAGAAAAGAGATGACGAGAACTGGATGAAACACACATTGGGGTAAGCTCCATTTCCATTGGAAGAATACAATGTAAACATGTTTATGTGGTGGTTGGGGGGAATCAAAATTATTCAAAAGATGTATTTGTCGCTTTCAAAAAAAAAAAAAGATGTATTTGTAGTAAGAACAGGTTCCCTTTATTAGCGAACCTAATATAATCCTGATCTATAGTTTTTAATATTTGGAATCTTAGGCTATAGTCTCATTTGGTATAGAACTTTGGTCCTTTAAAAGAAAATGCTAGGTCAGACAAGTCATTTCTGTATCAATGCCTGCGATAGAATGTTCCTTGTGGTAAAGAGCATTAAGTCTAGGGGTCTCCATGTTTCTGTGTTCATTTTATGATTGGTTTATGGCTGGACTTTTTGGTGTCTGGTCATAAAACAACTCCGAGGGACTCTAAAATCTACTGACATGTTCTACTTTGATCTGTGCAGCTATTGGGAGAACGAGAAGGTGAGACTGGATTACCGACCAGTTCATATGAACACATTAGATGACGAGGTTGAGACATTCCCCCCTAAAGCTCGTGTCTATTAATTCATGCACCTATATGCAAATCGTTACGAGGAACCAACAATGCAGCCTGGAGCAAATTATGGTGAACAGGAATGCAATAAAATACTTTGTAAGCACAGCATGCTGGCAATATTTATGCCATTCATCAATCATGGAACTTCTGTGATTCAATAAGTTTCAGTTTTGAGTCGTAATTTGTAATTGTCTGTCAGCAATGAGGCAATGGTTGCTGAATCCGACCATCTTTGTTATACTTGGTGACCATTTTTACTTCAAACTTTAGTCTCTAACATGTCTGGCCCGCTATCTCGCTTCCCCTAGCCGTAGTTCTATAAACAATAAACCACTCAGTCCAGGAGGAACAGGTGAGGTTTAATGTTTCCTGTTGCCATCGTGCTCATATTGTGGAATTCAGGCCATTGCTGTTTTTAGTATGCACATGTATGTGTGGTGTAATGTTCTGAATTTTGATGATTGCCTTGGTTCGCTCCATCCCATTCCCATGATTGCCTCCGCTGAACTTTTTGACCGACTAAAGCGTTAAGCGCCTGTCCCTGTCACACACACACACACACACACGTTTTAGCTACTGGCATCCTAAGCCAGATGAAGGACAAGAACAATAAAAGGTTTCACTCGGTTCAGATGAAACTGAATGAATTTCAGAAGTACAATTTAATGGTTGTCGTTGCGGCATGCAGACGCGGTATCTGTTGCCAATTGCCATATAGCTCGATGGAAGCTTATTGTGAGAAGAGATGGTCCCTAGTTTCCCCAAAAGGTTTCATCTCGTTAAACTAATATTTTGAAAAAAAAGTGGGGAAAGAAGTGTGTCGTGGGGCTGCTAGACCACACAAAAGTGTTGGAAACCAGTCGTAAAGTTGTTGATTATGTCCACAGTATCCTATCATTCTATTTCTCTGAAGGTCGACAATCAAAGATAAGCATCCCAACCAATTCAAGTGGTTTTCCTGTTCAATACCTTAGTTTAGAACTTCTAATCATTACAACCCTGACTAAACTACAGTAGTATGAATTTTACAATTGAATGGTGAACATAATTTTCCAGGACAAACAGAACGCCCCTCTTTCTTTTGACAAAAATACAGTTCCCTTCCCCAGTTGTTACATAGGTGGCCGTTTTTCACTATGCTCAGTTCTGAGATTGAATTATGTTCACCACGTTATTTATGGTCCAAATAGTCAAGATTGTTCATCTTAAATTAACTATCTAATAACCGTTCACCTACTAATTACATGTAAGAAAGAGTTGATGATTCACCTTGAAAAAATTAAGATGCACGGTCCTAATTAATTAGGACTATGGATGGCGTAGTGAACAAGTTTTACCTTGAAAAAGTTCAAAATGCATGATCTTAATTAATTAAGACTACGAATGACGCAGTGAACCTAATAATTTTTTTTCCATTTTTGGGTAATATTTTCTTTTTACTATAAAAACTAAAAAGGTAATATTTGGTGATGGAGAATCCACTTCATTCCATGTTTGAGTGAAGTATCCAACTTTGTCATGATGTACTAAGAAGGGAGAAACGTTTGGGACTTCACTTTATAGACCCACTTTTCTATTTAATAATCACTATAGAAAACGCTTTTTGTGGAGGAATAATTAAGGGTTAAGAAAATATATTAAACAAAATATATTACAATTTCGTAAGATTTTGTTTGAAATTTTGAGAGATGATAATTTGTCTTCAAATACTGGACTAAAGATATAGAAAAACATGTGTCACAAGAATAATATTTTATATTAAAATTAAAAAATATATAAAATAAATATCGATAATTAATATCCATATTACAAATGATTGATGTCAGTCATTAAAAAAAACAAAATAAAAAAATTACAATAATTATGAAAAATTAAAGAAAAAATAGATTTTTTCTTTCTTTTTGTTAACAACTAGCGGCTCGAGAAAAAAAACAGAAATTTAACAAAACTTGATTTTGGCATGAAAAAATGAAAAATAATTGGCGTCAGTTTGAAGACGTCATTATTTTTTTTGTTACGTTTGAATATTTTAATTTTAATTTTAGTTAAAAGAAATGTAATTAAAATTAAATATTATAATGATCAAATTAATAAAAATAAGCGATCAAGTAAATAAAGCTTAAACATGATCAACTCTTATTATTTAAGTCAATAATATAACGGACCAATAAAACATAATAAATAATCTTGAAAAATACCTACATTAATGTTATTTTCGACAATATTGAGGCATGAAAAAACCAAATACTTTTCCTTGCTCTTGTGTAATATGATAAACAGGTTCAAATTTGTAAACCTGTTCTAACGTCTACATAAATTTTTATAATTAAAAAATTGTATAGATTTTATATTTGATAAAAATCTATATAATTATATAATTTTTTACATTATAACTTAGATTTTAACTAAAACGATAAAAATATGTGTAGATTATGAGAAATTATATCATAGGCCCGGTCTATCACGCCAGTCGTAGTCTCATCCAATAATAATCACCCACTTCACCATTAATCTCCAACTCCTTTTTTTCAACCAATGAATCTTCACTCATAATCTACATGTCATATTAAAAATATAATTTTTAAAAATTATATTAATTACATGGTTGATTAGTGACAGAATGGATGATTTTCATTGGTTAGAGACCATGGCTGACGTGGTAGGCCGAGCCTATGATATAATCTCTCGTAAATTATAACTATTTATGTATTTACATAAATTCTTACCAAAAAACTAACAAGCATGAATTTGGTAAAATGATAAGTTTTTTATTTAATAGCATTAGACATTACCTATTCAGTGGCGGAACCAAAAGGGTTTCAAAAGTACTCGATTTTCGTTAATTGTTATTTTTATTTATTAAATAGAGATATATTTTTTTAATATATAATTTTTTTTAAAATAATTGTTTTTTTCTCCGTTTATCAAAAAATTTAAAATATATAATTTAGTCCTCTCTATTATAAATTTTTGATTCCATCTCGTTAAAATCTTAAAGACCTTTGATTTTTTTAGAATATATTATAATTTATGTCCTAGGTATAAAATTATTATTTTTAAATTTAAAATAAAAATATATATTTTATACAAATATAATTAATATATTTATTCAATACAATTAACGCCTTTATTTTTTTTCATTACTGTATTTGTCTTGTTCGGCTGCATTTCCGGCCCCACCTTTTGCTATGTTTTTTCATGGTCCTCTGCCATCGGTGTCCCTATCTTGTGGGCCCTGAAACCGCCCAAAAACAACGGACCCTAATTGCCAGCGTGGAAAAAAAAACAAAAAAGGAGAAAAAAAATGACAGCACTAAAAAAAAATGTTGACCCCACATCCACCCTTTACACTTTTATTACATTTTTCTCTTTTTATTGTATTAAAAAAATTAAAGAAAAAAAGGAAAGTGAAACTAGCAGCTGCCAAAACGGGATGCCTCGGTTTCATAATCCTACGATACGATGTTCCACCTTACAAAAATTAAGATGAATGATTTTAATTGCTTAAGATTATAGATGACGTGATAAAATATGATTCACCTAATAATTTTTTAATTCCAAAGTTTAGAGTAGAGATGAAATTATGATCTAACATTAAAAAGGTAAAACATATATATTTAAAAGTAGAATAAATTTTTAAAAATTATTTTTAAAATATAAAAAATAAAAGTATAAATTTTTTTCCGTAAATGGAGCAATTGTCACTCCCCACCCTCATGCGCCTCTATCCCTAATTTAGAGTGATAGCATTACGTATAGTATGAGATTACAGTTCTGATTATTTGAGATCATATATAACGTGGTGAACATACTTTACTTAATAATTTTTTTAATCTCAAAATTTAGAGCAGAGAAAAAATTATAATTTAAAATTAAAAAGATAAAACGTATATATCTAAAGGAGAATAAATTTTTAAAAATATAAAAATTCTTCATAGATGGAGCAATTGTCCCTCCCACTCTCATGCCCCTCCGATCTCCATCCATATTTTACAGTGATAGCTATATTGGATATATTATGAGATTTGTTAAGAAATAAAATCATTAAATCTTATTTTAGAATTAAGTTAAAAATTATAGTAGAGGTAAAAAGAATATCATCTATAAATGATAATTCAAGGGAAAGGCGTCATTTTATAAATTATATATATATTTTTATTTTTTAAAATGTATATTTTGTCAAAGTAGATATAAATTTATTTATAAGATTTTAATCGTATAAAGATGAACTTAAAACTATATCATAATAAATATTGAAAAAAATAATTTTAAGAGTAACCTCTTAATAACAAATATTAAAAAAAATTAATAACAAATAATAAAAATAAATTTTAATATGTACCTATTAAAAAATATTTAAAAAGTTGTATTTGTAGAACATATTATAATAACGAGTATTAAAATTATAATAAGCACTGAAGAAAAATTTAAGAGTATGTTTAATAAAAATAATAATAATAATAAATTTTAAAAAAAGTAATAGTTGATAAAATTGAACCCTAACAATAAATATTATAGAAAAACAAACTATCGTTAAAATTAAATACATTTGATCCGAGAAATTAAATGTTTACAATTAGGAACCGTAGGGATTGGACAAATGTTCTTATGACACTACTAATAAAGTATTTTTTAGTTAAAATAAATATTTAAAATATATTTTTTTTTGTTAGAATAAGTATTTAATATAATTTTAACCAATGTAATATGATAACTTTTAAAATCCTAAATGAATATATATTTTAAATATTTATTTTAATATATATATATATTTTAAAAAATAGATATTTTAAATATTTATTTTAATAAAAAATAAAAAAAATTATATACTTTGTGTATCTAAATTTTAAATATCGTTTTTTCTAATAATATTGTTGGAGATTTTTTTCAAAAATATTAAACTATTCAGAGTATTTTCAACAATATAGTGATTCACGGTTCAAATTAGAAGTCGAATTGCTTTTCTAGTCTTTACACATTGTTTTAATAAAATAATAAACAATGTTCAAAGACGAGAGAAAGTAACTGTCTTCCAATAATATATTTTTTTATTTTTAGTAATGTTTGAACAATGTTTATTTCCTTAATTATTGGGGAAACCAGGTTATTTCCCACACGAACGTAGCTTCAAATCTAAGTTGAAATGTCAAGATTGAAACCATCAAAATTTGGACATGGGACAAAACCGTCAAACTATTGAATATTATTATCCAACGAAAAATCCAATAAACAACCAAAATAAATAATGGAGAGAACACAGAGAATTTACGAGGTTCGACAAATGTCTACTCCTCGGGCACCATCAACGGATGATAACTTCACTATTACCAAAATTGTTAGGCTTGGAGTGGCTCGATGCACAACCGATTAACTTTCCAATTTGATGGAGAAAGAACAATTTGGGTGATTTGTCATGGAAGCATAAATAACACAATGATTTTAAAGTGGTTCGGCCTTCGAACAAGCACCTGCATCCACTACCTTAGCTTCCCACTAAGGATTTCTAAATTCACTAAGAATTTCAACCTTTTGAGGCCAAAGAGATAACCTTACAATCCTAGACTCAAACCCGAATCTAGCATCCAAAGTTCACAACTCGAACTTTGGGAATTAACTCAACAAAGAGAAAACTTAGCAAATTTGTTTAATCCTTCTAATAAGGCTAATGTTTGCAATCTAAGCACTCACCCAATTCCTAATTACACTTGAGCATATATGACAATTAAGCTCACAAGTGTTTGTCTATCAAAATAATAAGAATTTAAGCACTAAGACAAATCTTTGATCATATTGTTGTTTGTAATGAAGCATTGATTTTCTCTTGATGCTTGAGGCTTCCTTTTATCATCCCAAATGAGCTTTTATCCGTTTATGACCGTTAGGGATATTTTGGGGCCGTTTGAAGCTGATTATAAGGCTTATTTTCTCTTCTGGTGCATGCGGTATCGAAACACGTGAAGACTATTTCAAAACAGCTGCTTTGAGAAATAGCCGTTGACCTGCATTTATGAACAGGTATCGATACCAGTATCGATACCGCTCTTAGCCGTTAGGGGTTTTATAAAATCGTTTTGACCGTTGGGGGTATTTCAAAATATGGTTCGAAACAGGTACTCACATTGTTGAAAAGGTATCGATACTGGTATCGATACCAATGTGGTTTTGCCCTTAAAATCAAGTCATTAAAGAACAGGTATCGAAACATCTTGAGGGTGTATCGAAACTCCTAGGTAAAAATCAGTTCTTTGATTTCTTTAAATCATTCAAAACATATTTATAAACTCTCAAAAACATCTTAAATATATTTTTAAGTAGTTTGGACATAAGAACCATTTTCGAAATCTTTTCAAATTAGTCCAAAACTATTTTTCAATTATTATATCAAAACATTAGTTATACAATCTCCCCTTTTTGATATAATAAAACTAACTTGAAAAATTGTTTTTGAGATTGCTCCCCCTTTGTCCAATAAACTTTGAATAAGAGAATTAAAGAATTAAATCATTTAAGGTTCCTCTTATCCATTTGAAATTCTTTGAAAAATAATTTTTCATAACATTCTCTCCCTTTTTGTTATATCAAAAATGGTTCAAACCAAGTTTAAAAAACTTTAAAGCTCATAACATAGGAGAATTTGAAAGATACCAATTGTTGGAAAAATTAAATATCAAAATATTGGTTATGAAAACAAAAGACTCCCTCTTACTCAAGGCATCATTAAGTGGTTAGTCTAACAATTATGATAACTAGTTTAAAAAGATAAACAAAATTAAAGCTAAACTAGATTTTTACCACACTTGAACCAAAGGTTGGATGTAAAGCCTTCCTTCTTCAAGTGTCCTTCTTGTGTGTATGAAGCTCCCCCTTAAACTTGCACTTTGTTTCTCATATCTTCATCACACCTAAACAAGACAATCAAGTAATTTTTGCTATCCAAATTGCTTTGGATCCTTTAACGTTAGTAGCACAAATTTTAGTCCCCTTAGGAATCCATTTTTCAATTTCATCCCTTTTGATTGAAGTGATTAGTCATTTTGGGACCCAAACACTTCTAAAATATTTTCCATCAATAAATCTAGGGGCACTAGATTGTCTCATGTAAAAACTTGATTTTCCCAAATTATTTTTCTTTTCAAGCTCTTTGGAAATCAAATATTTTTCCTTCTTAAGATCATCTAAAGCAATTTGATGATCCTTTTCTATCGTTTGAAACAAATTTTGTAAATAAAAAACTTTAAGTTCAAAATCTTTCATTTTTGCTTCAAACTCCAAATTGGTTTTCAAAAGTAAATCATTTTCAATTTTCAACTTTGAAATCAACATCTTTTTCTTTGAAAATGTAATTTTAAAATCAAAAACCAATTTATCATAAGCTTCTAGCAACTTATCAAATGTATAAGAATTTATAGTATGAGAGTTAGAAGCTACCTCCCCCTCATTAAGGGCCATCAAGCATAGGTTGACTTCTTCATTTTCGGTGGAGTCATCATCACTCAATGTAGCCACATATGTTTGCCTCTTGGAAGATGATCCTCTTTTAATTGACTCGTGAGAGTTCTTCATCTTCTTCTTGAATTCGTGCTTTGATGATTTCTTCATTTTGGTCCTTATGAATCGATCAAAATTAATGAAGAGTTGGGCAAGATCTTCATCTTTTTCATTATCCTCCTCACTTGAATCTTCAAAGTGGATGCACTTGGAGGATTTTAGAGCAACAATGTTGACATTTACACCAAGCTCTTGAACTTTTTTCTTCCCCATCGATCTAATCTTTTCCTTTTTCTTCTCCTCTTCTCTTCCTTTCATCATGATTTGATGTGTGAGGAGAGAATTCATGAGTTCATCAAGCTTTAAGGTCTTGCGATTTTTGGCTTCGATGATGGCGGTCCTTTTCGAGTCCCATGACTCGGGAAGGGAATAGATAAGCTTACGAACAAGCTTCTCCTCCGGAATGATCTCTCCATATCCTCTAAGTCCATTGGTGATGGTGGAGAATCGATCGAACATCTTTGCTATGTCCTTTTCCGGATTCATCTTGAAGTTTTCATACTCTTGATTGATGAGTCCAATCTTGATCTCCTTTACTTCGTTTGTACCCTCATATGCGACTTCTAGCTTGTCCCAAACTTTCTTGGCACTTTCACAAGAAGATATCTTCTCATAGATGCTCGGATGGAATGCACAAACAAGAATGTGCAAAGTTTTATGGTTAAGCACCATCTTCTTGCGATCTTCAACGCTCTATTCCGTCTTTGTTCCTTTTGGCACAAACGGTCCATCTTCCACTATATCCCAAAGCTTGTAGTCTCCTGAATTGATGAAATACTTCATCCTTATCTTCTATTAGGAGTAGTTGGACCCATAAAAGAATGATGGCTTGTCAATGGATTGAGCCATGGAATATCGATTGATCGGTAATCCTCCTCGATTGAACCTCGCTCTGATACCAATTGTTAGGCTTGAAGTGGCTCGATGCACAACCGATTAACTTGCCAATTTGATGGAGAAAGAACAATTTAGGTGATTTGTTGCAGAAGCATAAATAACACAATGATTTTAGAGTGGTTCGGTCTTCGAACAAGCATTTACATCCATTACCTTAGCTTCCCACTAAGAATTTCCAAATTCATTGAGAATTTGAACCTTTTAAGGCCAAATGGATAACCTTACAATCCTAGACTCAAACCCGAATCTAGCATCCAAAGTTCATAACCCGAACTTTGGGAATTCACTCAACAAAGAGAAAATTTAGCAAACTTGTTTAATCCTTCTAATAAGGCTAATGTTTGCAATCTAAGCACTCACCCAATTCCTAATTACACTTGAGCATATATGACAATTAAGCTCACAAGTGTTTGTCTATCAAAATAATAAGAATTTAAGCACTAAGACAAATCTTTGATCATATTGTTGTTTGTAATGAAGCATTGATTTTCTCTTGATGCTTGAGGCTTCCTTTTATCATCCCAAATGAGCTTTTATCCATTTATGACCGTTAGGGATATTTTGGGGCCGTTTGAAGCTGATTATAAGGCTTATTTTCTCTTCTGGTGCATGTGGTATCGAAACACGTGAAGACTATTTCAAAACAGCTGCTTTGGGAAATAGCCGTTGACCTGCATTTATAAACAGCTATCGATACCAGTATCGATATCGTTCCTAGCTATTGGGGTTTTTATAAAATCGTTTTGATCGTTGGGGGTGTTTCGAAATATGGTTCGAAACAGGTGCTCACAGTGGTGAAAAGGTATCGATACTGGTATCAATACCAATGTGGTTTTGCCCTTAAAATCAAGTCATTGAAGAACAGGTATCGAAACATCTGGGTAAAAATCAGTTCTTTGATTTCTTTAAATCATTCAAAACAAATTTATAAACTCTCAAAAATAGCTTAAATATATTTTCAAGTAGTTTGGACATAAGAACCATTTTTGAAATCTTTTCAAATTAGTTCAAAACTATTTTTCAATTATTATATCAAAACATTAGTTCTACAAAAATGGTAGAAACAAATAGAATTCCTAAGAATTCCCGAATACAACAAATGGGAGAAGAAAGAACCAAATAAGAGATGGTTAGGATTTTTGGATGTTTTCAAATGAAAAAAGTTAGGTCTATTTATAGTTGAGCTCCAAGGGTTAAACTTGTAAATAGCCTAAAGTTTAAGGACCCAAAAATAATTTCCTCATACACCATTTAATATCAAATTAAATGGGTATGTTTAATTCAATTTAATGGCCATGAAACTCATACGTTTCAAGCCATATGTAACAAATCTCCACCTTGTCTTGAAATTCACCAAGCTTCTCAAATCTTCTTCAACTCCCCAAAATAAAGTTATCTTCTACAGTGCTTCCAAATGCACTCATGAGCGTCATACACCCGAAGGTGCTCAAACTCGCAAGATATTAATTAAGTTCAAACAATGATTGAACTTGATTGTTGTTACCACCTTGGTCAACATATCTGCAAGATTTTCTTCTGTCACAATCTTCTGAAGTAAAATCTTTCATTCTTCAAAGATCTCCCGCACAAAATGATACCTCCCATCGATGTGCTTAGTCCTTGAATGGTAGACTTGATTTTTCGCTAAATGAATAGCACTCTGACTATCACAATAAAGACTAATGTGACTTTGAACAACTCCCAAGTCTTCCAACAATCTGTTAAGCCAAATTGCTTCTTTAACAGCCTATGAAACTGCCATATACTTTGCCTCTGTAGTAGACAGTCATCGTAGACTGTAAAATAGACCTCTAACTCACTGGTGCTTTTGCTAAAGTAAACAAATATCCAGTAGTTGATCGATGTTTATCCAAATCACTAGCGTAATCGGAATCAGCATATCCAACCACTACCCAACCGAGTTCTTCATTCTACTCAAACACTAAATCAACATCTACGGTTTGTTGGAGATGTCATAGAATCCATTTCACATCTTGCCAATGTCCTTTTCCAGGATCATGCATGTACCTACTCACAACTCCAACTGCTTGTGAAATGTCAGGCCGCGTACACACCATCGCATACATCAAGCTCCCTACCACATTAACATATGGAACTTTTGACATACATTCTCGCTCTTCATCAGATTTAGGAGATAATTGAGAACAAAGTTTCAAATGAGAAGCGAATGGGATACTTGTTTTTTGCATTATCATTCATACCAAAACATTGTAATACTTTTTTTAAATATTGTTTCTGAGTTAAACAAAATTTGTCTCTCTGTCTGTCTCTACTTATCTCCATGTTGAGAACCTTCTTAACCTCACCAAGATCTTTCATCTCAAACTCTTGATTTAACTGAGCCTTCAATCTGTCAATCTCTTGTTGACTCTTTGAAGCGATCAACATATCATCAACATACAAGAGAAGATAAATGAAAGACCCAACTTGTAGCTTTTATAAATACACACAATGGTCGTATTTGCTTCTTGTGTACTTTTGCCTCATTATAAAACTGTCGAATCACTTGTAACACTACCTCGAAAATTCTTTAATCCACAAAGCGATTTGTTCAACTTGCAAACTCATTTCTCACCATCAACATTCTTGTATCCTTCTGGATGAATCATATAGATCCCTTCTTCTAAATCACCGTGCAAGAAAGCCGTCTTTATATCGAGTTGAGCTAGCCCTAAATTCAACTGTGCTACCAAGGCCAACACTATTCTAATGGAGAAATGCTTCACAACAGGGAAAATTACTTCATTGTAGTCGATTCCCTTCTTCTGAGCGTACCCTTTAGCTATCAATCTTACCTTGTAGCGAATATCTTTCTTGCTGGGAGATCCATCTTTCTTTGCAAATACCCACTTGCATTCAATTGCCCTTTTACCTTTCGGTAAATACGTCAAATCATATGTGTTGTTCTTCTGGAGAGATTGCATTTCTTCATCCATAGAAAATTTTCACTTATCACTTTCTAAGTTTTGTATTACTTCTTGATAAGTGATAGGGATATCACCATCAACAAGTGGAAAGACATAGGCCACCATATCTGTAAATTGAGCAGGTCTATGAATTTCTCTCCTTGGCCTTCTAACTGCAAGTGGTTCTGATGTCTCCAATGGTTTTTGGGTTTGAACATCTTTATCTTTTGATTCTTCTATTGGAGTCAGAGAATTGGTAACATTAATTACTAGGCTAATCACCGTCCGTTGAAGCTCCACCTATTTTGGAATACACTACACCTGCTGTAGAGTACTACCCGTCTAAACATCTTTATTTGTTACCTTTTTCAATATGACAGATTCATCAAAGGTAACATCTCTGCTACAAATTATCTTCTTTGTCTCTAAGCACAAAAGACGAAATCCCTTCACTCCATGGGTGATTCCCCAAAAGAGAGTCTTCTTTGCTCTAGGATCAAGCTTTGACTCTTTCACATGATAGTATATAGTGGATCTAAATACATGTAAGGAATCATAATCTATAGCGGATTTTTCAGAAAATACCTTCAATGGTGTTTTTCCTTCAATCACTGATGACGATAGACGATTGATGAGATGGCTAGTATATGTCACATCCTCAGCCCAAAATGGTTTGTCCATCCCAACATTGGACAACATCAAACTTTCTCAAGTAACGTTCAATTCATACGCTCTGTCACCCCATTATGTTGTAGTGTATGTCTAACAGTGAAGTTTCGAACAATACCATACTTTTGGCAAACGTTAAAGAGCAGATCACTTCTATATTCCCCTCCATTGTACATTCTAAGCCGTTTAATTTTCTTGCCAGTTTGGTTCTCAATCATATTTTTCCACTTTAGGAAAACTTTGAGCACTTTATCTTTAGACTTCATTGTATACACCCAAACTCTTCTAGAAAAGTCATTAATAAAAGTTACAAAATAATATTTTCTGTAATACCCTAAAATTATTCTTAATTTTAAAACCCTAATTTTGAAATCCCTAATTAAAAATTATAATTTTTAAATTCCTAATTTCTAAAACTCTAATTTTTTTGTGGTTTTAAATTGAATTTCTAAATTTAAGGGAATTTTTTTCATAAGATTATAAAGTTTTAAAAGTTTTAAATGTGAATTTAAAGATTAAAAGTTAAATTGATGTTTTAAAATTTGATAACTTTTGGATAACTAATTTACTTTTAAAATGAATTTTATTTTTATTGAGATTATTTATTATTTTTTATTAAGAATTTTTCTGCATTTAATCTTTTTATTAAAAATATTATTTTATTTTAATTATTATTTTATCAACTCTTTGTTTAATATTATATATTATTTAAAGTCTCAGATAAAGAAAAGAAATCCCTTTGAAATTATACAACCTTATTTTTTTTATATTTATTATATTTATAATGTGATCTAATAGAATTTTAATTCTAATTAGAATCAGTTATTTTTCTCTATATATATACATATTATGGTCTAAAAGAAAACCCTATATTATTTTTTTTTCATCAAGATTCTTTGAAGCCTATGTTTTCATTCTTTATTTCTGTTCGAGTTCAAAACCAAGTTATTCGGTAATTTGAGTCGCTTTGGATAAGGTGTGTTTTCTTATTGGTGCTACATTTGTTTTGTTTTATATATTTTTTGTTGTGTTTTGTGATTATCTGTTTATTGTGATATTGAACATACTATGTGTTACTATGATCTTGAGTTATCCCGTGAGACTGTGATCAAATTATTTGAACTGTGTGCTTCGTATTCTATACGAATATCTTTGATGAGTCTTTGAGAACCGTGACATTGATTGCATAGCATGTTCATGGGTTGGATTGTACGGAAAAAGATGGTTTTACCACACAGCGTTTCGGTGAAATAAGAGGTGAGGAGTTCTGGGGAACTACTTCCGCAGCGATCGATTGGTTTAGCCACCACTATATTCGGCGTTCAGAGTATGAGATTGCATTCTCTGTGATATTGCATACATCATTCTCTGTGTTTATTTATTGCAGAAAGATATATATTTTATCTATGATTATGAATTGAGTGATATTGTGATGTTTGACTGTACTTTAGAGACACACTGAGCTTTATAGCTCGTTTTTTTTTCTTCAGATATCTGACCCTAGAAGTTGGTACTCGAAGATCTCTCTCAGATACGGTTTATTATTATTTTTGGTACGATTATTTACAGACATTTTTATTTTGGGATTATTAAGGATTGAGATGTATTTAAATCTCATGCATAAAATTAGGTATTCAATCTTGTTAATTTTAAATAAGAATATTTACTTTTAACCATGTTTTTATCTTTTGTTTTACAAATTTGGTTTTAAATCACTTTTTACGATTACTTGACATGAAAGTTTTAAAAGCAACAGTTTTAACTTACCGTCATCTTTAAGTCAAAATTAAGGGGTTATATTTTCCTCCCAACGATGTTGTTTTGGAAGGACTCCACACATCTAGGTGAACATAATCCAAAATACCTTTCGTATTATGGATAACGGTGCCGAATTTCACTCTCTTCTGCTTTCCCAGAAGACAATGCTCACAAAAGTTTTAACTTGCAAGACTTTACAACTTTTAAAAATCCTTGTTTTTCCAGAATTTGTAAGGATTTCTCACCAGCGTGTCCCAACCGCATATGCCATAACATGGTTGAATCCAATTTGTCTCCCTCGAAAGCTATTACTCCTGCTCCAGTAACTGTACTACCTTGATAGTAATACAAGTTATTTTTTCTGATGCCCTTTATTATCACCAACGCACTAGATGTAACTTTTAAAATTCTCTCTTATAGTAATAACTAAGCCTTTAGATTTTAAGGCTCCCAACGAGATGATATTCTTCTTTAAACTAGGCACATATCGAATATCATTCAAAACTCTAGTTGATCCTTATTGATTCTTCAATCGAATTGAACTTATCCCAACAGTTTTACAGGCGTTATCATTGCCCATATAAACAACTCCTTCATTAGTTCTGCTAAATCAAAGAACCACTCCTTGTTAGGGACATATGATAGGTGCAACCTGAATCTAATATCCACTCGTTTGAATGAAAAGTTGATGGTGAAGCGACTAATGATATTTCAGAGTCACTAGTATCATGCTCTGCAACACATGCATATGGAGCAATTTTCCCTTTCCTCTTTATCTTCAGACAATCTTTCTTCCAATGGCCTTTTTCATGATAGAAGGCGCATTCATCTTTATTAAGTCTGAACTTTGACTTTGATCTCAATCTCCATTTTGATCTTTGGCTTTTTGAGCGACCTCTTTTCACCATGGCCTCCGCTGTATTATTCTTGTTCTCTATCTTGGTTTTCTTTTTGAGCTCGTAATTATACAAAACAACAGTTATATCTTTAAAGGATACTTCTTCTTTTCCATGAAGTAAAATTGTTTCAAGGTGCTCAAATTCACCTGGAAGTGATGACAACAATATTAAAGCCAAATCCTCATCTTTGAAAGTTTCATCCATGCCCAATAAGTCTGACACTAACTCATTAAAGGCAGTGATGTGTTCATTCATACTGGTGTCTGGTTGATAATCAAATCTAAACAAACTTTTCTTCATGTAGAGACGATTCTAAGAGCTTTTCTTTAGTAACTTTTTCTTCAATGCTTTCCACAGCTTGCATGTAGAAGTCTCATTCTTATAGACATACTTTTTCTCCGTGGAAAGACAAGATCGAATCATACCACACGCAATGTGGTTGATTGTTTTCCAATCATTCTCCATCATATTTACGGATTTTTCTTCTTCAATGGCAACATCCAAACCTTGTTGGAATAAAGCATCTAGCACCTCACCTTACCACATACCGAAATGACCAGATCCATCAAATAGCTCCACCAAGAAGCTTGTATTTGAAATCATTCTCCTTACTGGTACAATAAAAGAGCTTGATACCCCAGCTGACCTATCTTTTTCCATAACAAACAATATTCAATAACAAGAACTGGATACTGAGAACACTATACCAGGTAAGTTCCCAGGAAAGAGAGGTGAATCACACGGATCACTTAAATACCAAGTCTTTTCTAGATAAAACTTTCCTAGACATGCACTGTTACAATATCACAATTCTTTGCAACAACCGAGATAACTTTCACTGAAGCTCTGATACCAATTATTGGGGAAACCGGGTTATTTCTCACACGAACGTAGCTTCAAATTTGAGTTAAAATGTCAATATTGAAACCACCAAAATTTGCACAGCAAACAAACCCGACAAACTATTGAATATTATTGTCCAAGAAAAAATCCAATAAACAACCAAAATAAATAATGGAGAGAACACATAGAATTTACGAGATTCGACAAATGTCTACTCCTCGGGCATCACCACCGGATGATAACTTCACTATTACCAAAATGGTACAAATAAATAGAATTCCTAAAAATTCCCGAATACAACAAATGGGAGAAGAAAGAACCAAATGGGAGAGATGGTTAGGATTTTTGGGATGTTTTCAAATGAAAAAAGTTAGGCCTATTTATAGTTGAGTTTCAAGGGTTAAACTTATAAATAACCTAAAGTTTAAGGACCCAAAAATAATTTCCCTATACATCATTTAATATCAAATTAAATGGGTATGTTTAATTCAATTTAATGGCCATAAAACTCCTACGTTTCAAGCCATATGTAACATTGATAAATCAAATTAAAAAAATATTATTCAAAGACGAAAAAAACAATATGTCTTTGAATAATGTTTATTATTTTGTTAAAATATTATTTAAAGATGAATTGAAAGTAATTTAACTTTTAATTTGAATTCACTATATTGTTAAAAATAATATGAGTGATTCAATATTTTAAAAAATAATTCTCTAATAATATTAACGTAAAAACTCCAAATACGTTCAAAATGTAATTAAATAGAAATATGGATACTTTCCACGTCTGTTTAAAAACCTAAAAATCCTGGGTTTAGATCTTGGTACTTTCACCCCGCATTTTACAAGAAAGGTTGCGGTGGCTGCTTCGTTTCGGCAGCCAAGCAGAGACCATAGGCCCCAAGATGTTATGGCGCAGCCACTGTTAACAAGACGTTCGTAGAAACTACAGAAGGGGTTTCAATGACGTCATTGAGACGGCGACACCTAGATGCCGTAGAAATTATCGCCGGATCGAAAAGACGCGACGCGGGTGTCTGATTGGTCCCCTTTCGAAACTCAAATTTCGATGTCTGACCCGAACAGAGCGGGAGAGATTTTTGACAATGAAATGACAGTAGAAGGGGTTATAGCACCCATTGACCCACCCCACCCGATTTGTCATTTCGATAGGTAATAACTTAAGCGATTCCTACATTCATATAATGTCACATCATCTACAGAACTCCAACTCGTAGGAGAGGGGAAGAGTGATTCTTAGTGGCTATGATATATAGACCCCACCCCTTCATTTGGGTACTTTATTCAGGTCTCTTCCCGCTTCTGCTATTTTAGGTATGGTTCTTTAAAGCTACACTTTAACACTTCCACAACTTGCTTTTCTCTTTCTCCTTGGCTTTTGCAACTGATTCAGTGACGCTTGGGCAGACAATTTTGTACGGACTCTCCTTCCTCTTCCTCTTCTTTCATGCTTTAAAATAGAAGAAAAAAAAAGACTCAATCTTTTACTGATATCTTATCTTGTTTATTATGGTGTAATGTTAGTACAGCTCACAAGAGTTTCTGTTCAACTTTGGCCGGAGAATGGCATATATGTGTGCGGATACTGGAAATCTAATGTCAATCGCTCAGCAAGTTATAAAGCAACAGCAAGAGAAACAACCAGACCAACACCAACACCATCAGCAGCAGCAGCAGCAGCAACAGCTTCTTGGTCTCAGCCCTGTTAGTTTAAATTCATGGAATCACCACGGTGTTTCCAACTCACCCAGCCTCGGGTATGGGCTCTCGGTCCCTGGTTTTGCTGAATTGTTTCAGGGAGATACTGGAGAAGTGTTCCAGTTTCCTAACATGGGTCATATTAATACGAGTGGGTTTCGTTTCCCGGATTATGGTGGTGGTCCGGGTGGTGAGTTTGAAACCGACGAGTGGATGGATTGCTTAATGAACAGTGGGGATTCAACGGATAGTTCGAATCTGCCGTCTGGTTGTGAAGCTTGGTCAAACAATGATGATTTTGATCTTTACGGTGCCGATCCATTTAGTGCTTGCCCGAGTCGTTTCAGCGTGCCGTGTGATCTGAACCGAGTGATTTTCCCAGCAGCGGCGGAGAAAAATCTTAGCACTACGATTCAACCTCAGACTCAGCTACCTACATGGTTGCCGTCGCCGTCTCCTTCACCTCCACCGCCTCAAGTAACCGTTAAACAAACCAAAGCAAGCAGTCCACCAAGCCAGACTCCACTCGGAAACAACCCCACCAGGATCTCAGTTGATTCCCCGGAGATCGAGTCGGCTCATCCGCTCGTAAAAGCTTTACTCGACTGCGCTAAACTCGCTGTATCGGAACCTGAACGCGCGATTAAATCACTGGAGGGACTACGGGAATCGGTGTCGGAATATGGAGATCCGATTGAAAGAGTCGGCTTTTACTTCACCGAAGCTCTGTATAGCAGAGTCGCTGTCTCAGCAGAGAAGAAACTGAATCTTCCGGCAACGATGCCGGAGGACTTCACTATCTCTTACAAAGTATTGAACGACGCGTGCCCTTACTCGAAATTCGCCCATTTAACCGCAAATCAAGCCATTCTCGAAGCAACGGAGCGGGCAAGCAAGATTCACATACTGGACTTCGGAATTGTTCAAGGAGTTCAATGGGCTGCTCTTTTACAAGCTTTAGCGACCAGGTCAACCGGAAAACCAACCCGGATTCGTATTTCGGGTATACCTGCCCCGATTCTGGGGTCATCTCCGGCACCCTCTCTTTATGCTACCGGTAATCGCCTGCGTGACTTTGCGAAGCTCCTGGATTTGAATTTTGAATTCGAACCGATTCTAACTCCGATTAAGGAACTTAACGAGTCTTGTTTCCGGGTTGACGACGATGAGATATTGGCTGTAAATTTCATGCTTCAATTGTATAATCTGTTGGATGCAACTCCGGCCACCGTTGAAGCAGCTCTCCGTTTGGCTAAATCTTTGAACCCCAAAATCGTAACACTGGGTGAGTACGAAGCGAGTTTAAACGGAGTTAATTTCGTGAACCTGTTTACAAATGCATTGCGATATTATTCAGCCGTGTTCGAATCATTGGAACCGAACTTACCCCGTGAGTCACCAGAGAGAGTACAAGTTGAGAGACTGTTACTCGGTCGGAAAATCGCCGAGCTCATCCGACCGGACGAAGCTGACAACCGCCGGGAACGGATGGAAGATACAGAGCAATGGAAAATTTTAATGGAAAGTTCATGTTTCGAAACGGTAACTCTTAGCCACTACGCCATCAGCCAAGCCAAGATTCTATTGTGGAATTACAATTACAGTTCTTCGTATTCAATAATCGAGTCCCCCCCGGGATTTCTGTCTTTAGCTTGGAAAGATGTGCCTCTGCTCACAGTTTCGTCATGGCGTTGACGATGATTTCTGGGAATTCCTGAAACTTTCCACCTGCTAATTTTTTTCTACTGTGGAATGGAAAATGAGCTCAGTCTCTGTTGAAAGTTCAAGTGCAAATTCCCAGAATCTGATCAGCTTAATTGGGTTATTTCCATGGTTTTATCGTATTATTTTGATTTCCATATATGTTCAACATTTAACCCTATATTTGATCATTCAAGGTACTCTATATTCCTGTAATGAACATGTATTTTGAGTCTACGTCCAAGATGGTGACACCTGCAGCCTGCAATCTGCAGGTAAAGTAATTGTAAATGATGAAGAAAACTGGTTAAAAATTTGGATCAAGCTTTCGACCTTTTAGACTGCTCTTATCTTACAAGTTTTCCTTTGCTGTCTTATTTGGAAGGAAAAGGACTTTGAAATTGCAGGTTGCCATCACCGTCTTAGCTGTCTTTTTCTTTCTTTCTCAGTGTAGGGGGCTTTATATCTGTCGGTTACAGATTTCCTTGGCTGTCATTTTCATGCCACTCTCTTTTCATCTTTATAAATCGAGTTAAACTTGTCTCGAGCGTTCACTACCCATATGAACTAGGGCTGTATTTAGTTTGGTTTCGGTTTCAGTTTAATTCGGTAAGTTATTTTAATAATCGTCGGTTTTTAATTCGGTTAATCTTAGTTTATTATTTTTTATATTAACGTTAATTTTTAAAAATTTGTATTTTATCTTAACAAAATAACTTTATATATTTATTAAAAACTTATTTTTAAGTAAAAAAATAAAAATACATTTATAGTATTTTAAGTATAAAATATATATTTTATCTTATAAAAATAATTAAAAATTAATTAAAATATCAAATTTGGTTAACTGCGGTTAACCACGTTTTGTAAATTTATGAACCATAATACTTCTTTTCGGTTTTACGATTTACCATGCTCAGTCCTAATATAAACCAACCGATTGCAAAGTATTAGGTATTATATTATTGATAATTAGTTTGATCGGCTTATAAGTTGTTTAGATTCAATTTAATTCAAGATTGGGTTTAACTCAAGATTTTAACAATCCGATTTGAATTAATCTAAACTCGGTTTGAAAAGCTCGTAAACATGTTTAAAATAATTATATATATTAGTAATTTTTTAATAAAAAAATAATAAAATAAAGAAAGAAAATCTATTAAATTAAAATAAATTAGACTTTATTTGTTTGTATCGTAAGATTTTTTTTGAAGTCCAGAACCAAATTCTGCATTTCCAGACACAAATTATAAATGAAGTAATTTCTCTTTTTGAACAAAATAAAATATCAGGAACGGGTTGGGTTTCTATGTGCAAAGAATTGGGCTTTTCCGACATGTCCATCATATGGGTTCAATTGTGCTAAATCAAAGGTAACATTTTTGGGTTACGTTTTATTAGTTTCCGGTATTCCTCTACGCATTTACGTGTGCAGGAATATATAAATATGTATATTATATAAAAGGCTTAACTAGAAAATAAATATTTAAATTATATTTTTTAAAATAAATGTTTAATGTTATTTTCGGTTAAAATAAGTATATGAATTATATATTTTTTTTAAAATAGGTGTCTAATGTTTTTTTTTTACTGAAATAGGTGTCTAAAGTTTCATTCTGTTAGTGTTTTAAGGTAACATCGTTAAAAAAATTTATTTTTATTTCTATTGAAATATATGTTTAAATAATATATATTGTCTTATTAAAATTATCACACATAAATATTTTTTGTAAAATTTTTTAATTTTGATTATTTTAAAATAGATTATTTTAAAATAAATTATTAATTGATTTATGTATCTGAAGTTAACAATTTTATTTATATAAAATTATTATATTAATGTATATTATTATGTAAATTTATCACGTAATTTTAAATTATAAAAATATATATATAATAAATATTTTTAAAAAATTATAATAAAACATCGTATAATTTTATCTATTGTATTATTAATACGTCAATTAAATTGAATTCAATTAACTGAAATCAAATAATTTAGTAACACATGCGTTTTAAAATAATATAATATTAAAAAATACTCTTTGATTTATATTAAATAATAATATATCAAAATTTAAAAATTTTACAATTTTTTTAATGTGTGGTAATTTTAATTAGATAAAAAAATATTATTTAAACATATCTTGTCAATAGAAATAAAAAAATATCAATGTTACCTAAAAAAAACTAATATAATGAAACTTTAGGCACATATTTCAGTAAAAAAAAATTTAGGCACTTATTTTAAAAAAATGTATAATTTAAACACTTATTTCAACAACAAAAAAAAATTATGCGCCTATTTCCAAAAAAGTGTTTAGTTTAGACATTTATTTCTAAGTTAAGCCTATTAAAAAAATATTCTTTGATTTATTTTAAATAATAAGATATCAAAATTAAATTTTTTTTTAAAAAATATTAACGTGTGATATTTTAATAATAAAAAAATATATTATTTAAAAATATCTTTTCAATAAAAATTAAAAAAAACAATTTTTTTAATGGTGTTACCTTAAAACACTAATGGAACAAAACTTTAGGCACATATTTCAGCAAAAAAACATTAAACACCTATTTCAGAAAAATGTATAGTTTAGACACTTATTTCTGAGTTAAGCTTATGTAAATTTTAAAGAGTTTTATATTAATCTATGATTATTGGATGAGTGAAATTAATGAATGAGATTAATAATATAAAATATGAAGATTATAGCTTGGAAAATAGATGATCTTAACTATTTATTACTATCATTCAACGGTCCAAAATTAGTGTAAAACTCGGTTTTAAATAATGTAAGCTGATCCTAACCAATATTGTCTAAAATTCATTTAGTTTTATATTAATTTTAGATAGTTGGATGATGATAATAAATGGTTAAGATTATTTTTTATTTTTTTCCAAGTCGATAATCTTCACATTTTCTATTATTAATCTCATCTATCCATTTCATTCATCCAATGATCATGAATTAGTGTAAAATATTGTGTAATTTAATCTCATCATATATTATTTAAATAATTTTATTTTACAACTTAAGAAATATTTTGATATAATAATTTAAAAGATTTTTTTTGAATTTATTCAAATATTATAAAAATAATTTGAAGTACAATAAATTTGAAAAATATGTTTCAAAGCTTTAGTAACTCAAAAAGTATGTTATTAACTTTTTTGTAATTATAAAATATTTTTGAGTTAATTAAAATATTTTTAAAAGTGATTAAAAATGATTTTAAAGCTTTTAAAATGTTAAAAATATTATTCAATCTTATTTGGTATTGTTTATGCACGAGTACAGTTTACGAATAATGAGTATCGATACACACTGTTCACATATCGATATCGAACTGAGCTTATAACGATAATTTTAAAGGAGTCTCAAGTTTAAATATCACGATAATAATTTTTTCATTGTTTATTTTTTATTATTTCTTTAAAAAAATCATAATATCAAGTTTAAATATCATGATAATATTTATATAATTATAATTAGAGTCGATTATTATAATATAAAAACAAACGCATTAAAATTCATAATAGAGTTATATTTTAATATGTATAAAAAAATTACATCAACACTTTTATAAAGTTTAAAATTTAAATCTTAAATACAAGAATTTTAAACTTTAAACCTTAAACTCTAAACTTTAAATTTTAATTTTTATCGTAAATCTTAAATTCTATACCATACACAATAAAACTCTAAACCCTAACTTAAAACACTAAACCTTAAACCCTAAAAAAGAAGGTTCATATAAACTTATATTAAAGTATTTTCTTTCATAATATGTCTATATATAAAATAAAATAACTCAGATTATAACCCATACATAATATATGTAATACAAAACAAACAAAACAAGTTAATAAGATGTTAAGCATACAAATCTGTAATAAAAATAAACCACATAAAATGGAAATAAAAAAGATTACAAAAACAGAGGAAAACCAATAAAACGTTTCTGAAAAACTAAAACTGAGGCCTGTGCAATCACAGTGTCCTTAAAGCAGATTCGTTCCCTCCCGAAGCTGGAGTTTCTATGGAACGTCTGTCTCTCAGGATACAACGGTAGACTACAGCAAAGAGAGCAACGCAACTTTAACTGCAACGGCGAACTTCACAGAAGCAGAACACTATCAAGAATTTTGGCTAGGGGATGTTTTGTTTTTAGTGTATTGAGATAGGAGCAAGAGAGTTCCTTTTATAGTGTTCATGCAGGGGACATGTTTAATTAAAGAATTAATCTGTAATTACAACCAGCTGAAGGGTCTGCAACTCCATAAAAGGTGGTTTAATTCTATAATATCTGTTGAAAAAATAAAATCAGAAAAGTAGAAAAAAAAAATCAAAGGCCTAAGGCCCATCTTTTGACTTTCATAATAATCAATCAATACTAGCCCAAAGAACTTTTATATATAAAGTTTTCCAAATCAATATTCCCAACAAATGTGGGACATTCTACTTTTCATATTTTTTATTTTATTTTTCTAACATCATGGGTGTCACATTGAGCAACAATTTCTCATTCACTCAATGAACATTTTGATCTTGTAAATATATAATTTCATCTACTCTTATAGTAGATAATCATCAACTTAGTCCCAATTAATTTGACTAATAGAACCCACATAAATTTAATCTCCAAAATGTTCATTATCATACCATTCTTCCAACAATATAACTTAAATCAGAATAAGTTTAAACTTAAAACTCTCGTGTACAATAAAACCTTTATAAATTAATCATTTTGAGATCATATAATTTTAATAAGTTAAAATGATATTAATTAATTAATAAATTAATAATTTATTAATTTAAAGAGATTTTTTAGATTCAGGTAAAAATGATACATAATAAAAGGTGCAAAGTTTAAAAGAAATTGATGCTAGAGTTATTGAAAATTTTATCGATGGTGAAACTAAAGATGAAACAATGCTTTGCAATCAATTACATAAAATCAAGCACTCGTAACAACAATAATTCTTCATAATTTTTTATTATAATATGAGAACGAAACATAAAAAATATTTTTGAATGCAGTAAAAAAAGTTAGAGATAAAATATAATTAAATTTAAATTTTAAGAAAAAGAAAACTACAATAAAATCATATTTTACCAAGGTGTCATAATTATATATTTGTACTTTTACAAAATTATTAATTTATAATATTGAAAGACATAAATTTATATAAGTATTTCGAAATATTATTATCTTATTAGTTTATCAAAATTATTAATTTAGGTCTTTGGCCAAATTTAAGGCAAAAAATATTATTTTAGAAATAATATTAGTTTTTAAATATTCTATTGTATATTCACTTTTTTATAATAATCATTAAATTTTTATTAAAATTATAAAATATATCATGATCATAAAGCATTTAAGAAGCTGGATAAAGAGGTCAATCAACCAAAATCTCTTACAATCCCAAAATAAAGAAGTGAATACTTTTATAGATTTAAGTATATCATCAAAATTCAGAAATTTTCCCAAATATCTTTATCTTTATCCAATCAAGACACATAACGGGTAAAAATATAAGTGACGAGTGATTCAAACTATTGAACAAAGTATTTTGCTATCCAAAACTGATTATATCGGCAACCAACCAACAAGGAGTTAGGATCTAATTTTTCATGACCATTGACAAAATCATACAGAAACTAACGTCGTTAAAATTTATGTGTGAACAAATAAATAATCACTAGAGTATGAAGAAATTATGCCACAAGGATAGATAAAATGAACCATAAAAATTATCACAAAAACAAAAAACACATACTTCAAAACAATAATTCTTATTAAAATGTAAAAAACAAAAAACAAAAACAATATATTTAATAATTAACAATTAATATTAAGATTAATTATCAACTATTAATAAAAAATAAAATTCAAGAAGACAAAATTCAAGAAAATATGGCTAGGTTTTTGTTTTTATATTTGTTTCTTTTTTAGGTAATGCCTTTTTATATACGAATAGTATTGTGATAATATTTTCCCCTTTTTTTTTGAGTTTATGTTTTTCACGTAACGGATTTTGTTCCTTCATCAGGTTATTTTCGCCTTTGCCCCTGATTTTATTGCGAGTTGTATTAATCGAATTATTATGGATTCTGATCTTGTTAAGCAAATGGAATGCCTTCAATTCACGAAAGATGGGCTTCTCGATCTTGAAGAGCTCAAGAATTTGGAAGAAGAGGCTATTGAAGGAGAGGAAAAATGGGTTGTTGTTGAGTGTCCAAAAGTACTATTTTTATTACTCCTTTTACTATTATTATTGTTAGAATTAAGCATAATATTAATTACATAATTAGTCATTCATGTATATTTACATAATTTCTTTAATTATTATATTTAATTTATATTTCGATTAATTTGCATGGAAAAAGATATTGTGGTTGTGTTTTTTCTTATTTGTAGGATTTGATGCCAATTTGAAAGGAATTACAAGGAGATAAGGAGATAAAGTTGATTTAAAAAGATCATGGAGAGATTCTAGGAGATTAGACTTGATAAGAAAATATAAGTTTGAATTAATTTGAATTCTCTAAAGAGATAATTATCTCTTTATCAAATTAATTCTCATCACATAATTTGACCTAGCAAGATCCTATAAAAAGAGAAGATATCGTCCAAAGCAAAGAGAGCCGATCGAGTGAGAGAGAGTACACAAGGGGTTGCCGATTTCTTTTGTATTTTCCTTCTTGTTTTCTTGTTTTATTCGAGTGATGAGAGGAATATTTCTTTGGATATTTTGCCTAACCATGAACTAATTTAAAGTGGCTTGAGTTATTTTGTTTTATGGTTTGATTTAGTTTGAATTTTATTTTTGTGAGTGTTCTTATTAAGGTTTGTCTATTTTTGGTGTTAATTTGGTTTGTGGGAGAATTGGAAAAGGATCCCGATAAACGATTCATTTATCTAGATTCGGGAGGATTAGATTCATGAAACGAATAGGCATGGTTCGATCCAAGTACAAAAGAACTAATTCGGCTTAGAGATAAGTGTAAGATTTCAATGGCTAATAGAAGCCACGCTTTGCCGAACCTTAAGGATAGTCGCCCAAATTGTCCGAGTAATTCCCTCATCGCTATTGCCCAAACATTCTATGAATTGACAACTCGAATAATTGACATAAGCAATCTGACTGAGCCCAATTACCGGAACGAGTTGAGCGGTGCGTGCACTCATTTACAAGGAAGAATTCATTCGTCCATCATTCCATAATTCAAGATAACCCAGCCTAATCTCTCTTATCGATTGCTTCATTTTATTTAACTTGTTTATTTTATTATTTATTTCAATTAAATCAATTCTATAAACCAATTGTGTCTTTATTTTTCAGTGCAAGAAATTAAATTCCGGAAGAAGCACCAATCCCTGTTGAGATATTATCTTTCGATATTATAACTTGAAAACGTGTACACTTGCACGCAATTACGAACACTTAAAACACACAACAGTTGTTAGGAAGCTTCTATCTCCTAAAATCGTTGATGGCTCATCCCTCAGTAGAGTGTACTTTTTTGTTTGGAAAGAACATCCTCTTGAAGATGCTAGCTCTCTTGATCTGAAAATGTTCCTTTTCAAATTTAAGATGTTGGATGATAAAGAATTTGTCCTTGGCCGGTGCCCTTGGACTTTTGATGGCGAGCTATTATCTCTTAAATCGTTTGATCGCTTGCTCAACCCCAAGGATTATGATTTCAGCCCACTTCTGATTTGGATCCAGATTTATGTGTGCCCTTAGGATTCATATCGAGCAAAGCTGGGGAGGCTATTAGGAAAAGATTCAGTAAAAGTATCACAGCGGACATGAGAGACGGTGATGGGTCTACTGGAGAATATCTCCGAGTGAGGGTGGAAATAGATTGTACTAAGCCACTCAAGCGATGCATTAATTTGGGAGATAATAAAAAGTTTGGCCATGCTCGTATTTGTATGGCAAAGTATGAGAGATTACCAAAATTTTGCTTTCTATTTGAAATAATTGGCCATGAACATCATCTTTGTCCCGAATCTATTGATGGTGCTCCTCAATCCTTCTAATTTGGAGATTGGTTGAGAGTCGAACAAAATAAGCCCCTTAGTGCTAATCAAAAAATGTGAAACCGAGCATCATGTTGAAAAAGGGTGCAAAAAGCTTAATTGGTGAATCCTCTATATCAGGTAGGTCTATGAAAAGAATGGCTATTGAAGAAACGGGGGGTAAGGATGATGGTAAAGCTAGACCAAAACACTCGAATGAACTAGCTTCGCTGGCAATTGAAGAGCGTGAGAACAACCTTGTTGCATCGAATCAACAAAAGCTTCTTGCCATCCCGGGAGCTAAATCAAAGAGTTTTAAACGATCGCTAAAAGGGAGATGCTCCAAGAAGTCAAAAAAGGAAAAGTCCATGACGAAATCTTGTTCGTCCCTATAGGAAGTTGAAGTTGGTCAAGAGGTAGTGTCCCCTCTTAAGATATTTTCATTAGTGGAGGCTGGAAACCAGCCCCTCTGGGAGCAATAGAAATAGTATGTTAGAACTGTCGGGGACTGAGAAACCCTGAGACAGTTCAAGAATTGTCAAGGTATATTGCCTTAAATGATCTCGATCTGATTTTTCTTAGTGAAACTCGAATTTTGAAGAATAAAGTAGATAGAATTAGAAGACGATTGAATATGATGGGATGCTTGGATATGGAAAAACAAGTTAATTGTGTGGGTTTGCTGTTGCTTTGGAAGGATAGTTTGCAAGTTGATTTGCTCTCATTTTCGAAATCTCATGTTGATGTTGAAATCACCCAAGGCATATCGAGATTTCGTTTCACTGGAATGTATGGTACTTATGTTCGTGCAAGGAAACAAAATGACTGGAAGCTCCTCGATAGACTTAAAACTGAATCCAATATGCTTGGTTACTTGGAGGTGATCTTAACGACATCCTTTCCTTAAATAAAAGGACGGAAGGGAGACAAAGACCGAGCAGGGAAATGGAGGCTTTCTGAGATGCTCTTGATAGAAATGGTCTTTGGGATATTAGACCCACCAAAGGTTGGTTCATGTGGCACTGAGGGGATTTGACTAACACTCATATTAAATAGAGGCTTGATCGGTTTATGGCTTCTATCCTATGGCTTCATTTATGCGATAAATGTGAGATCACAACCGAATACTCGATGGTGTCTGATCATTGTTTCCTCTTGCTTAATATTGAAGGCAACCAAACGGCAGTGACAAAACATGCTGACTATTTCAAGTTCGATGAGTGTTGGGCAAATAAAGAAGATTGTGCACAGATTGTGGCTAACTATTGGAGTAACCCAAGGGTATCTACACTGGGAAAGTTAAGCTTATGGGAGAGAACCTTGGGGAGTGGCAATTAAAAAGAAGAAAGGCCTCCTTGAACCAAAGGAGGAAACTTCAAAAATGAATAGAGTGTCTTCTGGAGAAAGACATATCGAATTCAAAAGTCGGGGAGCTAAATGTGTTGAAAAATAAGCTAAAAACCCTCTTAGATAAGGAGGAGATTTATTGGAAACAAAGGTCCCGAGTAAAATGGTTGAAAGAAGAAGACCGCAAAACTAGTTTCTTCCATGCGAGGGCAAGCAATCGAAAGAAAAAATCTTATCAAAGGCATTGAAGATAAAAATGAGAATTGGGTGGAAGGAGTGGATGGCATCTTTGATGTGGCACGTGATTTCTTCTAAAATCTCTTTCAATCCAACTTGGGCACAACCTTAGATAGGATTCTACAAGTGATTGATACTTGTATCACCTCGGATATAAACAAAAGGTTTTGCATGGATTTCACGGGGAAGAAATAAAGAAAGTCTTTTTTCAAATTCATCCAAACAAAGCACTAGGTATCGATGGTTTTTCGACTTCTTTTTATTGTAAGTTTTGGTCGACTATTCATGCTGAGTTCATAAATTTGTGCCTTGATTTGTTTAATGGCCGAATGGAAATGTCTGAGGTGAACTAAATTGTCTTTGTGCTCATGCCAAAGATTGATAATTTGTCCCTTATGAAGCATTTTCGGCCGATTAACTTGTGCAATGTCATTTATAAAACATGCTCAAAAGTCCTAGTCAATCGCTTGAAATCATTTATGCATTTATGCATTGCTGAGAATCAAAGTGCTTTTATGGGTGATAGACTAATTTCGGATAATGTGGTTGTTGCTCACGAGTTGTTTCACTATCTAAAAGGTGCAAAAAATGACCCTAATAAAGGTGTTGCTATTAAGCTTGACATGGAAAAAGTCGTTTAGAATGATATTTCCTCTCTGATATTATGGCTAAAATGGGCTTTGTTGCGAGATGGATTGATATGGTGATGCCTTATGTCACCTCTGTTTCATTCTGGTTCAGAATTAATGGTGTGCTTACAGATTCTTTTAGAACCTAAAGAGGACTAAGGTAAGGGGACCCTTTTATCCCATACCTTTTCCTATTTTGCACGCAAGGATTATCAGCGCTGCTTCTGAAGGAGCAACGGGATGAGAATATTAGGGGAATTAGAGTAAGTCAGAATGACCCAAGAGTGAATCATTTATTGTATGCGGATGCTTGTATCTTGTTTATCAAGAACTCTGTTACAAAAGCATCTAATCTGAACAATGTATTGTAAGTTTATAAATCACCTTAGGGGGAAATGATATATGCTGAGAAGTTGGCCATCTATTTTAGTATGGGTATGAGAGAGCCAAGCAAAAATGAAATCAAGGCCACTCTTTGTATGGAAGAATGCGAGACCATCGGACAGTACCTTGGTTTTCCACTCATCATGGGAAAAAACAAAACAAAGATTTTTGGTTTCTTAGATGAAAAAGTTGAGAAAAGAATGTGTAATTGGACCAAGAACTTGCTTTCTTATGGTGGCCGGGAAGTCCTCATCAAATCAGTGGCTCAATCAATTTCGACATATGTTATGTCTTGTTTTCTTCTCCCAGATTGTATCATTGATCCCATGGTCACTACAGTAAGAAACTTTTGGTGATCGGGAAAGAAGGACGAAAGGGGGTGGACCCATGTGGCTTGACATAATATTTGCAAACCGAAGTAAGTGGGTGACTTGGGTTTTCGAGACCTCAAATTGTTCAACATTGCCTTGCTTGCTAAAAAGGTCTAGAGATTGTTGTGTAACAAGGAGTCATTGTGTTTCAAGGTACTCTCGGCTAAATACTTCCCTCATGGTAAAGTCCTTAATGCAAAGCAAGAGGAAAAATTCTCTTTCATTTGGAGCAACATTTTCAAGGCTAAAGAGGTTGTTAAAGAGGGATTTCACTGAAAACTCGGGCCTAATAGCATGGTAAAAATTTTTCAAGATAAGTGGGGTGGTTCAAAGTCCATTATGTTGGAAGAAAATTAGTTGGATAATCACTCTAATCCGATAAAGTATGGGGAATTCATGATTCCGGATATGGTAACATGGAATGTTGTTATGATTAATCATGTCTTTTCGGACAAGGATGCTCAATTGATCTGCAGATGCCACATTGCGCCAATTTCAGTGGATATGCTCATATGGGGACACCATTCTTCGGGATGTTACACTACTCGATCAGGCTATAATCGGCTTCAGCTATAAAATCATGAGGTAAGGGGGCTTGGTGCAATCTGGAAGGTTATGGCCAAGCTTCCTACTCTGCCCCGAATCCGAATTTTTAGGTGAAGATTATTCCACGAAGCACTCCCAACTGGGAAAAAGCTTGTTACTGTTGGAATCGGAAATAGTTTATGTCAAATGTGCGAAAATGAAATTGAATCAGGTATCCACGCCTTTAGGGATTGTCATAAAGTCTAAGAGGCTTTTGATCTTTGTATGTTTTCTGGGCACCTTCCTCAAGAAACTTTCTCGAACTGTAAAGAATGGCAAGAAAGCTACTTGAAGTCACTTGAGAAGGAACAATTTACTCTCCTAATTATTTTGCTGTGGAATCTTTGGAACCGGAGAAACAAAGTTACTCATGAGAGGAAATCCATTCCTTCTAGAGCTGTGGTGGACTATGCCCAATTGATTGCCTCGGACTATGCGACAGTACAGGAGCTCATGGTCCCTTCGGTTCCTTGCAGCCGAGCAACTAGGTGGACAAAATCCCCCGATGGTATTATTAAAGTGAATGTTGATACAACTTTTATCGCTAGTTTTGAAGATGTAGCAATCGGAGTTGTTGCCCGAAACTTTCATGGCTTGGTCCTTGATACGAGAGCACATAAGCTTCTCGGGGCACATAATGCCGAGACAGTCGAGGCTTGTGCCTTTACCTTAGGAATTCAGGCCAGTCGAGAATGATTGGTATAATGTGGTGATTGAAGGCGATTCAATGGCAGTGGTCAACAAGCTGAATACGGAGTCCCTTGATAGATCGATCACTGCCTCACATCTGTCCGAAGCATTTTCAATACTTTCTGCCTTGGACGATTTCAAAGTTGTTCATATTGGTCGGGTTGCTAATAGAGTTGCCATTCACTTGCACATTGAGTTCTTAATTGTAATGATCTTTTTATTTTCTCTGAGGTTACCTCAGATTGTATATCAAACTTTGTAATCAATGATGCTATTTATGGCTAAGTAAAATACAATCCAAAACTTTCAATAAAAAATTATGTTGTTCACATATAATTTCGCTCATTACACAAATTATTACATAATATAATAATTTTTTAGGTTGGTGCCTAATTTTTAATCAAATTAATATTTAAATTTAAAAAATAATCAGGTTATGGTGTAAACGTAATATTTAATAATAAGAAGTACAGTTAAAATCAAACATTATATTAAGAATGGGAGAATATTTTTATTTAATTAATATATAAATTAAAAAAAATTAAAATATCATTCTATTAAAAAAATTGGAGTCAAAACCTCTTTAATCATTGAAGGACTAAATTTAACTAACAACCAATCAAATAGTAACACATTTCACTAAATAATATTAGTTTTATATTCTCAATACTTTATGTCACAGACCGCGTATTTATGTCTAAGATATTAACACAAACATTAATTAAAAATATTTGAATTAATGTATCGAATTTTTTCAAGACTGTCAAATTTAGTCAACAATCTGAGAATGCTAGAAAATTCGTAAAGACATCAGATTTAACCTATTTCATAGAAGATTATAGAGGATAATTTAATCAAAGCATCAATCGTTTAAATTTATTTAAAATAAAATATTTAGATAATATTTAAAATAATTTAAAAAATAAAAATAATTATTTTTTAACCATTGATGTAATTTAAATTGCTCAAATCGAATTACAAAATATACTATCATTTTAATTATTTGTTACAATATTAAATCAACCTATATCAATTTTAAATTGGTTCCGTGACTCGTGATGCCGAAGTATTCGTCGCGTTTACCTAATTCCTTTCCCCTTCCGCAACAAACTTTTCCAAATATAAAAAATAAAAGATGCAGAGTTTATTACACGTGGACGCATCTAAATCATTCAGCGTCACAAACATCCTTATATCTCGACCGTCCATTCCTATGAAAAGACACTATATAATTAAGTCTATGTGTTAAGATCTCTCTACATTTCATCTAATTCTTCTCATCTTTTCTGTCATGCCGTTTGCGTTTTGCAGATTAGATTTTTCCCTCCGGTTTCTATCCTTCCGAGGAATATTTCTTCAGATCCGCTCGCATCGGCGCTCTAATTGTATACCATGAAAGGAGTAACGTGGTTTGACAAGGAAGGCAACGTTTAACTTGAT
Source organism: Abelmoschus esculentus (assembly GCA_035048815.1). Taxonomy (NCBI): domain Eukaryota; kingdom Viridiplantae; phylum Streptophyta; class Magnoliopsida; order Malvales; family Malvaceae; genus Abelmoschus; species Abelmoschus esculentus. The sequence goes on from JAUCBN010000018.1 coordinate 17,698,503, forward strand.
GAGTTCCAGCGCTTCTGGGTTTCAAAGTATGTTATAGAAGGCATTTGCTCGCATCGACTTGCAGGTTTTCTACTTTTATTTATTGGTGTTTATGTTTTATTCTTGTAATTTTGTAGGGATGGTGCCATCGGCTGCTGAGATTGGGACGAGGCATCTCGGGTTGCGGACCGACGATGGTGGATTGAATGGTTTGTTCTGAAAGGATGTGTAAGATGTCAGGGAAGAAGGTCCTACTGATAATATTTATTTGTTTTGGGTTTGAGTCCTGATCTATCTTTGTCGTCCAAGACCTTTGCCATGGCAGGTGGGCTTGCATGGCAGGTCACCCAAACTTAATAAAATCTCTATCGTTTTTGGTGTTTTTTGAGGGGAGATCGCACGGTGTTGCCCGGGTTCTCTCCTCTGCTGTGGTGTGGTATCGTGTCTCCTGCTCTTTGTGATCTTTTTCTCTTTCTCTCGCTTGATTTTCATTTTTCCCATCACACGGGATGGATGCTTGATCGAACGTCATCACCAAGGATTAAGCTCATGAACTCTCAAGGCCAAGGTATTATTTTACATATTTTTAACCCACTTCGACTTATCTAGTTTACTTCAAAAATTTAATCTAACATATTAATGGGTTTTGGTAAATTGAATGGGAAATAAGGTACATGGTGATTACCATTGGATTTCTAATTGATCCGACCTTCATCGTTCTATTCTTTACATTGAATTCATACAAGAAGTTTTTGGTTCGAATTGATATGAATAATATATTTTCACTAGATGCTTATATAAGCTGATATAGAGTATATATTGGTTTTATCCTCCCTAATCTATTCACAGATTTTTCAATCAACCTAATTGGAACATTTAATGTTGGAGGTAAATTAAAAAAATATCAAACCCAACCACGCATTTCATTGGGTTTTCCTTGTTTTTTTTTTATATGAATGCACTTAAATTCCCCTGCTTTATTTTCTTTTGTTATTTACTATACGTTTCTTTTATATTTTAGTGCATTCCCTAGTTTCTTATATATTGTTTTTTCTAGTGCATTATGGAACTGTACTATCGTAGGAGAATGTCCTATGTAGGTTGATTCTGTATATGTATTTTCCTTGTGTATAGCTTGGTAGTTGTTTGAGCCCTTGCATGGGCTTCTATTTACATTGGATTAAAGGTTGCAAGTTCCCTTGCTGTCTCTAGAAGATTTTGATGGAAGATGTCAAAGCAACAAGCTTTTGATGATGGGAGATATTTCTAGATTTACCCTATTCCATCATGTTACACATCTTTACTTTTTGATAGAAACTGGAAATCAAGCTATGTTGGATGAGTGGTTCGTCTGTAAAGCTTGGTCACTGCAGTAAGTGTATGGATGAGGGGAAGTATTTCTGTCCTAGCACTATCTCATCATGCTTATTTGTTCTTTTTGATGGAAACTGGAAATCAATGTCTATGTGGCTAGGTCATAGGAGGGCATACTGGATGTACATTATTCCCATCATTTTAGTATGTTTTTCTTTTTGATAGAAACTGGAAATCAAGGTATACTGGATGAAATGTTCGTTTGAAGTTGGTCAGAGCAATGAGTGTAGCAATGTTGGGAGGTACTGTATTTATCGTGTTCCATTATGTTGTATCTTTCCTTTTGATATTAACTGGAAATTAATGTCGGCTGGAGTGAGATGAAGTGTTAGTCTGTATAGTTTGATGATTATGTATGTATGGATCTACATTCTTTCAACATGTTTCATATCACATCTCCTTTGAGTAACAAAGGAAATCAAGGAATTCTAATTGAGCACTGTGGGGAGGTGTTCGTTCATATAGCTTATTTGGCACTGTGGGAAGCACTATGGAGACATGGAATTGAGGTTTGGAGTCATTCAAGTACAAAATTTCATGCCGCAGCCAGGTCAGTTCTCTGAAGAATTTTCAAACCGCTGAAATTGTTGGAGAATTGAAGTCACTATTTATTTGAACCCCTATTGGTTTTATGCAGTGATTTAGTGTGGTTAGTTTTGGGAATCTTTTGATATGGAAGGTTGATTAAATACCACAAGAGGTACATGTAGAAAGTTTAAACCAGTTCCTTTACATAGTGAAGATTTTTCAGTGGTCTTTGTTCCTGTGGGTTTTCCCCTTATTCGAGCGGTTTTCCATGTAAATTCTGGTGTCCCTTTTTTGTTTGTGTATGACTAGCAAAATTTTGTTCTCTCTTCTCATTTCAAAAATGAAGTTTGCGTTATTGTTAACTAATCCAAATTCCTACCAAATAATTGGCTTGGTTCTCAATTTTGTTACAATCAGCCAGTTGAGAAGCAGCAAGAGTTTATATGCTGCATTTTTACAAGTTCCAATATCTCAACTTGTTCTTAGTTTAGTTTGAATTGCTCTGCCTGGGTTGCTTGAACCTTTTTCGGTATTCTTACAGGTTCCAATATCTCAATTCCGCTTAATCCGATTCTTGAATTCGTGGTCAATAACTTATGTTTTTGTCCTTTCAGATTTTATTTTTATATTTTAACAGTTTTGTACAGTAGAGCAGAGAATGTAAGCAATTTCACTGATGCCGAGTCAATTTTTGGTCCGGTAATTTCTTTTATTTTGTAATTTTTCTATTGTTCTACTAAGGCTTGACACCGAATGATTTCCATTTCATTATCCTCTTGATTATAATGTTTGTGTCAACCTTTGCAATAGCAGCCATAGCTTTACTACGAGAATTCTGTTTAATTCCTTCCTTCATAGTTCTCACTCGCAGGATAGTCCGCCTTGTCTTCAAGCTTTTTACCACTCTTTACTTTGTCTCTGTATTTGATAGTTCTGAAAATGAGCTAGCGGTTCTCTACTTGATACAAGGTATCTGAAAATGGGATGTCTGAATGTCAATACTTACATGTTGCATTATAGATATGAGCCCTCTTTTTGCAAATCTGGATACATTGGTTGTTATGGCCTTTGTGATGATTGTAAGTTGAATTTGGTTTGGAAGCGCATTCTTATGAAATAGATTGTCATTTGAGCATTTAGAGATGCATGCAAACTGATTTCACGTGTGCTGGAATCTGCGGTTGCTGTTGTTTTATCACCTTAGTTTTATTTACCTCCGGTGTCTTAAGTGGAAAGGTTTGATTTCCTGAAATTTGTAGATACTAATCTGTTTATAACCATCTGTGTTTATGAACAATGTCTTTTAAGTGGATCTTTTTACTTGTTTTGGATATAATGGCTTCAGTTTTTGTACAAGGTTTGTGTTGGGTTGGGTATTGACATACACATCAGGTTAATAATTTGTGACTTCTTACATCTGTGTGGTTTGTGTTGTGCTGTTATTTTCTCTTGACCCTTCTTTTAGGCTTTTTATTTTACAGTGAAACACCAGTTCAGGTCCATGGCTCGAATGCTTGTTTTACAGCTTCGAATATTAGCATATATTTGTATCAGTGTCTTCTTCTTCTTCTTCTTTAAGGCCAATAATGGTGGAGAATATATGTTCTGCATAAGTTAGTGACTAGTCTTCATGGTCAAATCTTGTGGAGACGTAGCCACATGAAGCTGGTGAAGGTCCTCCCCAAATACCCTTAACATGGTCCCTTGGTTTCATAAGGTATTTATTAACTAGACGGGTCAAAAATCTGTATAAAGTAGGAATGAAGGTTAAATAAATTCAAAAGTATAGGTCTAAATAGGTTAAGAAAAAACATAGGAAAAAAATATTTCGATTAAATTGTCATTTTTGTTTATATTTTTCTGAAATAATTTATATATGAAAAAATTATTATTCAATTTACGATAAATAATGTAAAATAATATGAAAATTTTATATGACGATGCATGCTAATCAAAAAATTATTATTTAATTAATGATAAATAATTTAAAATAATATAAAAATTTTACATGACGATGCATGCTAATCGACAAATAATTTTTTTTATTGACATTGTTTTATCAATTTATTATATGTTTTTTATTGTTAGTTGTTCACTTAAAAGAATATTAAAAGTTAAATTATTTGCATAAGAAATTAAGGATGAGAAAATTTGAATTTGAGTCTGAAAAGTTAAAAATTTGAATTTATCGGAGAGAAAAAAACTTAGTCTTTTGTTCTCACTTAAAATTTTATAATTTTGTTTTAAAAATAAATAAAATTCAAGTTATAAAATAAAATTTGAATAATTTAATTTTTAATTTAATAGATTGATTATTAAGTATGAGTTAATTTTTTAATATATATAAACTAGTGTATAAAATAAGTTTAACTATAGAATAAGTACTTAAATATAAATTTTAATAGGTTTTAGAGTACTTTTATTTTAAATAGTTGTCTAAAGTTTTATTTGATTTATTTTAAAATTTAACTAAAATATATTTTATATTTATTTTAATATAAAATAAAATTTTAAGCACGTGTTTTAGTTAAAATAAAATTTTATGAAATTTTGTAGACATCTTACTACGAAAAAGTGAGATAATATAAATACTTATTTTTATAGCCAAAAAAAATATGAATAAACATAAATATTTTGAAAAAGATATATACATATCCGAATGATCATAAAATTGTTTTAAATTAAAATCATATTATAATATAATGAATTATTATAATTAAATTTATATAAAATTTTAAAAATTTATTTTGAATTAAAAAAATTTAAATAAAATTTAAATTATGAAATACGATGCAGACCCAAAACATTTTTATATAAGAATTTTTAACCAAAGTTATCCTTGTTTGTACGGCATGTACTTTATAAAAGGTTAAGATTAATTTGAAGGAAAAAATTGGATACATATTTATTGCATAATTATATAGTTTTTTTAAAATTTTAAGGGTTAGAGACTTAATTTATGATCTTAAGTTTTAAGGATATAAAATTTAAAATTAATATTTAAAATTTAAGATATAGAGTTTAGAAGTAAAAATCTAATAATTATATTTTATAACGTAAATATATAAACACGTGTATAAAATCTTATCCAAACTTTAAAGATGTGATATTTATATGCAAAGTACATTTTATAATTTTAATGTGAAATAATAATGTGGCTTTTTAAATTACTTTAAAATTTTAAAAGAATTTTATGTTTATTAAAATTTTATATTATCTAAAACATTTTCATAACTTTTTGTAATATCTTTAACTTTATGATTATTTTATTCGTTTTAAGAATTTTTATTTTTATGATTTTTAAGAACAAATTTAGATTAATCGACTTGATTGTTTTAATATAATTCAATTAGGATGGTGGTTCTTTGTAGTACTTGATTTAGATTAATTTATTAATATTATATTTTTTTAAAAAAATTAAAATCTATATAGTCCCCAAATTATTCAAGGGTATATGGCATTAAACAGTGGTACTAAATTGAGGTGGAAAAGTTTTTCATCCGACTTTATGGAGAACAAAATTAATTTTTTTTGAAGCCACCAAGTTTATAATCCAACTTCAAGACTAAAAAATAAAAAATCAAAGTCCGCTAGCCTTCCGACCTCGTGGAAAAAATATTGCAAACGTTTTGAAAAGCTTTCCATTAAACTTTAAAAAATATTCATTGTTTTAACCTATGAAGTCGGGTAGTAATCCTTCGGATTTCAATTCTTTTCATTTTTTTATTATTTTTATAAGATCGGATTGAAATCTTTTAGATTTTATTTCTTTTTGTTTTTTTAAGTCTGATTGAAATTCCTGAGATCTTAAAAATCATTGTTCAAAATATCATAAATTTTTAAATATTTTAAGGATTATAAAAGATTTTAAAATAAAAAAAATCAAATATAATATTGGCCCAATTTCGCTATTAAAGTTAAATAAAAATATTTTAAAAAAAATATTTGATACCTATATTACACCTTAAAAAATTATTTGTATAAGTTGCTAATCATGAACATGAATTAAACTATGTTGCCTCCTTGTATCCAAATCCTTTTCTTTATAAATTCATCTTCATCATATCAGCTTCTTGTTTCTTTGGAAAAAAGGGTCTTGAAAAGTTTCAAAAGAAAGCTGCACCGACGACCGGATGGGCATGACAGTGCTCCATAGACAAACAGCAAGGTTGAAACGCAACAACAAAACTATGTTGTTCAAAACAACAGTCCTGTTGAACTATGTTCAAGTTCAGTGCCTCAGTTTCAGGGTCTGGTTAGAAGCAATTTAGGTGGTGAACAAATGGTTGAGCTGAAAAGGCTACAAGTTTTTCTGGGAATTGATAATTTTCAGGAATTTGTGAACTTTCCGGTAGCTGGACCAGAGTTTGGTGACAGAGAAAAGCTGGATTTGTTTCAGCCTGTGGCCGCTGCAGATTACTGTATTTCTCGGACTTCTAGTTGTCAGATGACATCTCTCAGTACTGCTGTTATGAAAGAGGAAAGAGAGGATATGATTTTGGAGAAAATGGAATCAACCACTGGCAGTGGCGGAGAGAGCTTTAACAAGAGAAAAACTGAGGTTTGTTTCCTTTGATTAATGTATGAATTACTAGATCAAATCAGTTCAATATATAGTGTCATTAATGCATTTGACTCTTGGTGAGTTGGTGTACAGATTGTTGCAGACCATAAAAGCAAAGATAAGAGAATTAAAGGTGAAGGGGAGGGAGAAACTGAGCTGAAAACAAAATCCAGTGCTGAAATTTCTGGGAATTCTTGAAAGGAAAACTCCAAGGCTTCTCAGGTTCAGAAGCCGGATTACATTCATGTAAGGGCAAGTCGTGGCCAGGCTACAAACAGTCACAGCTTGGCAGAAAGAGTAAGTCTGGAAACTTTTTCGAATTTCGAGTTGTACTTGCTGAGGAAAATCATCTAGTAGTTTCAACTGGTATGGCCTTTTATCTGTGCCTGTAATTTACAGGCCAGAAGGGAAAAGATTAGTAAGAAGATGAAATGCTTGCAAGATTTAGTCCCTGGCTGCAATAAAATCACAGGTAAAGCTGGAATGCTTGATGAAATAGTCAACTATGTTCAATCTCTCCAAAGACAAGTTGAGGTAAGATATATTTGCATGTTAACCTTGAAGATTTTTTGTACATCTTTCTGTTAAACTTATCAGGCTTGTAATTTAATGTACTTGCAGTTCTTCTCTATGAAAATTGCTGCTCTAAATTCAAGTGTTGAAAACTTACTTATGAAAGAGGTAAGAAAAGCAGCCTTTTGAATTGTCCTTTCTCACTGTGCATAACAAGTGCACTTCTTTTATGATCGACTTGTGCTTTAACTAATCATGCAAAGAAGTTCCCTGCTTTTGTGGCCAAGTTTCCAGCAGCCGCTAAGTTGCCAGAAATGGCCGGTTTGCCCTGCTTTCAGTTGAATCCATTGCAAAAAGAATCTGCAAATTGCATGTTAAACGAATCGATGCATCCTCCCCAAACTGAAGGAATTGCAAGTGCTTCTGTTTCTATCTCGGAACAATCTCTGATTTCATATATGATGTTCTCAAAAGCCTTACATGGCTCAAACTCATATTGCAGCAACTGCAACCATTCTCAGAACATGGATCCTCAAGGTCTTTACAACATGTAGAATATGGGGTTTCATTAAGATTGATGAACTAATTTTTGTCTCCAACATCAACAGGTAGCTCTAGCAACCCTACTCTTATTTCCACTCCATTTCCGTTATCTCCATCTACTTTTCTTGGACTACAGTGTAAGTTTTTGATAAATTCATGTCCGACACATGTATGATCAGTTTTGTCCTCAAAATTTTATTAAAAGTACGGAGCGACATAGTTGTACATAAACATCTGCCATTTCGGTTCCTTTTATTCCTTAATTACCAGCTAGGATATGTTTACTGTTTTTTCTGCAGATACTGTTCCTGGAATCATATCAAAACTTGAAGAGGGAATACAATTTCAAATGCCACTATTCATCTTCTTACAGGACTTATTTCAATGATTCTGATAGTTATCATTCCTGAAATCCTTGTGGGTCAACATGATATTTTTTTATGACATTATTGATTATTCACCATCTTAATTCTTACAAGACTTCATCACTAGGAAAATTCCAACAAATTACTCAATGAAGAAACTCTTATTTTTTATGTATAGCCCCACTATTATAATAAAATATCATCTCTATGCTTAATCATCATATTTTTTTCTTCATATTTCCACTGTATAATAACAAAAGATATGTTTCTTGTCTGTATATTTGCCCTAGGCAATGAATATGGATATTGCTTTCTAGGCTGTGAAAGGAGAGAACATAAAGGACCACACTAAGACTACCATGATAAAAAGCTGATTGGAATATAAAATGATAGAGATGAGTGAAAAGGGGTAGGAGCTAGTGACCGAAATCGCCCAGCCAGTTGCCCAACTTGCCTGCAAATCCTCAAACTCTCTTTGGTAATACAAGAAGCAAAAGACAGTTCAATCAGAAATAAGGTATTAAAATTCGGATAACACCTAACATTCTCAATCCTTATAGAGGCCGGTTTTCTCATCATTTCTCTGACTCTCTCCAAGTAATCTGGTTGATCTGCCTCCCTTTCCATATCAGTTTACAGTGGAACCAAAATTAATGACATTTTTTTGTTTGTCTTGAAGCTAATTTTGTGATTTTGCCACTTCCAGTCAGTTTTATACCTGATTCTGGAGTGTGTTTGTGTTTTGCATGTGTTGAGTGGCATCAAAGTAATAGTATGAACCAAAAGAATCAAGGTTGTACCAGAATTTCGCATGCTTGCTTATCAAGTTTCCATGAGAATAGTAACAGTTGGTACTATATTGTTCTTAGTTAGTATCAGCTGTTTGCAGCTGGAGCACACAAGTGCATATATTAATCAAATATCTAGCAGCAAAATGATCTTTTATATATATATATATATATATATATATAACCTTATCCAACGATCATTCAGAATAAAATAAGTGAATACCTTTATTCTGCAAATAGTGGTCTTGTTGAATCACCTTAATATGCGCCTTGCCAACCAAAGACTCTTACATTTCTTTGTGCAGCAGATCCTTTTAATCAGCAAATATATTCCAATTTAAACTTTTGAAGTTGTTTAAATGCTCTATTGCAGGACAAACCATTCCAATCTACATGAGGGGAATTCCTCGCGTGCTGTCCACTGTTGTTGAGACAGTAATAACTGTGGCCTAACAGCTGGCTTGGAGAACAAAAGGACATTGAATATGAAATGTGGAAGCTAGTCTGAGATTGAAGAGAACAAAAACATGTTGCAGAAAGCAACCATATGATTTGTTCAGAACTAAGAATTAATAGATAAGATTTATATGAACTATTTGTGTTCATTTTCCCTCCAAAGTATTCGTGTTCTGTCAATGTGTCAAACCTTTAATATGAACTATTCACAGTTTATATGTCAATATCTCCTTCCTCACCATTTATCTCCACAAGTACATTTACCATCCTTAAAATGGTGGAACCTGGTTCTATCCCTCATCACAATCTCCCTATCATATATCTTGGAGATAAGCTTTGTAACTGTGTGGCAATTCTCGCATATCCGAAGATTCTTGACAATTCTAATTGTCGTACCTGGTTTAGTTCTAAGTAATCCGAATGCAATAGCCAGCTTCTCGCTGTGCTGATTGATTGCCATTTCTTTGGCTTCGTCATCGAGATCGAGCAGTAGGTTATGCAATGCAGGTTTATATCCTTCCTTTTCAAGTCTTTCAGCAATACTGTCCCACATGCGGTAAATCTGTTTTGCTTGTGGGTGGGACTTGGTTCCAGCTAAGAATTCGTGTACGACCCCATTCAAAGTTATTGCACTGCAACCAGGAAGTTTTAAGACCCCTCGTTCTTTCATCTGCCTCCTTGTTTGAACTGCACGGTCCCAATTCCCTGCTGCTGCATGAAAGCTTGCCAAGTGAACGTACCGGCCACCGTGGTCTGGATCTTCCTCAACCAGGAGTTTCCCTATCTTTGTACCTAGTTCGACATTTTTATGGATCCGGCAGGCATTGAGCAGTGCTCCCCAGACAACAGCATTTGGTTTTACTGGCATTTGCTCAATCAATTCCATTGCTTCTTCCAGGAACCCAGCTCGACCTAGTAGATCAACCATGCATCCATAGTGCTCTATTCTTGGCCTTAATTTATGAACTCTATCAATACTCTTGAACAATGATTTTCCTTCATCAACCAGTCCCGAGTAACTACATGCTGTCAAAATTGCAGTAAAAGTGACATGGTTTGGCTTGATACCTACCTTCTGCATATTCTCAAACCAGTCCAGCGCTTCTCTTCCACGACCGTGAACTGCAAATCCATAAATCAATGAGGTCCATGAAGACACTTCTTTTTTCTTCACTTTCTTAAAAACCTTTAAAGCTTCATCCATGTCACCGCACTTTGCAAACATGTCTATAAGAGCGCAGCCTAAGAACGGGTCGATCACGATTCTGGTTTTGTCAATATATGCATGAATCCATCTCCCTTGATCCAAAGCTCCCAGATATGAGCAAGCAGAGAGAGTGCTTGCAAGGGCAACTTTATCAGGCTCCACGCCTTCAAGCTGCATTTGTTGAAATAAATTCAAGGCTTCCCTGTACATGCCTGCCCCAACATATCCAGAAATCATAGTAGTCCAAGAGATGACATTCTTTGTTGGCATATTCTTGAAAAATTCATACGCGATTTCCATCTCGCCACACTTTGCATAGCCATCAACCATTGAGTTCCAGGAAACAATGTCTCGTTCCGAGACCTGGTCAAAGAGCAAACGTGCAGCTTCAATGCTGCCAGATGATGCATAGACATGGAGCAAGGAGTTCACAGCATAAACCTCCGAGCCAAAACCAAACTTTATGACATGGGCGTGAATTTGCTTGGTTTCTTCCATAGCTGACAAACTGGAACACGCTTTAAGCAGGAAAGGAAAAGTGTAAGAATTATGTGAAACTGAAAGATGCAGCATTTGCTGATATAGATGAAGGGCTTTTTCTGATTTGTTGTTCTCCGAGTATCCTTTAATCATTGTGTTGTACATGAACGTATTAGGCCTATTCACTCTATCAAAAACTTTCTGGGCGTGTTCCAGATTACCATATTTCGGGGACACGCAAAATGCAAGTACTTTGCTTACTAAGATAATATCTGCAACAAGACCTATTTTGAACATATGCGCATGAATCTGCTTGAGTTCCTCCATTTTCGAACATCGTTCAAGCATAGATAAGGTCTGGGAGACATTTAATTCCATGGACAGCTGCTTTGTTGGAGATGAAGTGATAGGTGTCATTTATTGGCCGCTAAGGTTTGTTGGAGATGAAGTTTCTTTCTTCAATCTAATTTACAAATGTAGATAAGGTTTTTGATAGCTTCATATATATGGATATCCTTTCATTTCCTTTGTGTGGTCCTTATTTGATCTCTCATCAAGCTAGCCTTTCCAAAAGGAAGTTTGAACCACAGGTTAAAAGCATCAGGATACATATATAATTCTTCATCACAGCCAAAGTAAAACTAGGAATTTACCAATTCAGGTGCATGCAAATAGCCTTTAAGTGCAGGCCAAAAGACCCCTTATAGCTTAAAAGATTCGAGAACTAATTTTCGAGTTGACAAGGAGAAACTTGCATGCTTTATTGTATAAAATTCAGGTGTCCTTGTACATATTTTGCTGTTGGAGTTTCACAGAAGATAGAAGAAAGAACTATAAAACTATAACAACCTTTGTTGCAGCCATGGATAGCAATTATCAGTTTAACTTCATCACCATTGGGTTAGGGGCAGACTGTTGGTTTTTAGCCTTCTCAGCTTCAAGCTTCCTTAATGTTGTTGAACTCAACTTGTCTCCACTACATTCTTCAGAAACTAGATCTACAACTTCAATCTGCAGAAAATGGCAACATTTTTGTGAGATTATAAAGAAAATTTATCTTCAGAACAAATCCTACATACATCATAGAAATTAACAAGAGATACAAACCTTTAACTGTGACAAACCTCTTTCAGCTCTTTTCTTATTGACTGATACTCCACCTGGTAAAGTCTCCTTGCTGTCAAGAAACTACTGCAGTTAGCCAAAGGATTCACTACCATTATCTACAAGGTTAGCATAAAGAAGTTCATCTCTTCCGGTTACCACTTCCACAAACACGAAAACGTCTGAATTACAGTTAATACATAGCCACAAGGAGGCAAAACCAGAAAAAGGAAAAGAAAACTGAAACTACAAGGACCAATCCCATCAATGGATTTTAAAAGGCAAGCCAAAATTTTGAAGTTCAAAGCACAAGATCCCGAAAGCAAAATAAGCATTCATTCGATCTTAACTTCGAATCAACTCTTTATATTCTACCCTTATCTTAATATGATCAATGAATGGAAAGCTAATAAATGGAGTACCTGACAACAATGGCCTCCAAGTGTTCATCAATGATTGAAGGTCCATAGGGATCTGTAATAGGTTCAACTTGCACTACCAGTACTGGTTTCATAGACTGCAAATGTATAAGCAAGATTATTAATGAACAAAATCATGGTTTTCTGATAAAAATTCTCCAAAATTTGATTTCAAACCTTTATGTAATTCTCAACATTACGCATCCTTTCTTCAATAGGTTGAATCAACTCAGCGAACTGTAAATTAGAGGAGGGTTACTGGAGATAATAAAAGCTCTTTTCTCTCAATCTAATTCTACCAAGCAATCAAGTTTAGGATTGTGATTGTTTCAGACTAAAAAGCCAATAACTTTATGTAAAATAAAGCAAAAATTTACCTGTTTTTTGGTTAACATGGGACCATCACAAACACCCACCACGATTCGATCTCTGGCAAGCTCTGCGGCTGACTATTTCCAGCAAAAATTCGTTTTTTTCATTTGAATTTGGATAAAAAACAAAAGTAGAACACGAGCGATTAGAAAACAGAGAGAGATACATAGAGTTAATTTTGTTTTACTTTTAGGAAGAGGCGGTGTCCGTCGTGCAAGCGGTCGAAGGTGCCACCTAGAACGACGGAGCCATATGAGTTTTGCGGCGATAGTTTCGGATTCTCCGAAGCCGATTGACCCTTTTTCTCTTCCAACAGCGTCATCTATATGAGACAACTGGAACGCAGCAAACAGAGGAAAACGATGGATTCTTCTTTCTCCACCGTTCAGTTCAGACGAACCAATGTCCATATATATGGTTGATTTGGGTTCGGTTCGATCCACCGAACAAAGAAGGTCTTTTTGAGTGTGGGTTAGGAGAGTTTTGTTCGTTCAGGTACCTACCTACCTATATAGCCACCTAAAGTATCTAACTATTTAGTTAATTCATGGCCTTGTTAATGTTTTACGATTCTCATGGAACGACTTCGCTAACTTTTTTTGTTTAGATATGTTATTTATGATATTTAGGGCGACCGGGTATTTGATTAATTTAAATAAAATTAATTTTGATTTCGGTTCGATATAATTATCGGTTCTTAAAAATTGGAATCAGTTTCGGTTTCGGTCGCATCGAGTTTTAAATTTTAAATATTGGTCATGTTACTGGTAGGTATCGGTTCTTATATCGGGTACCGGGTCAATTAGTTTATTCTTAAATAAATCTTAGTAATTGGAGAAAAATTCAACCGCTAATAATAATATTAAATAATAAAATTGAAATATTGTAGACTTGAAAAATTAATGTTTTAAAACTAGTAATATTCATAATATTCATATATAAAGAGAAAGTTTGATAAGAAAAATAAACAAAAAAAATACTAGATTTGGTATTGGTCCCAGTACTAAATAAGTACCCACCGAGTACCGGATCCAAAAAATCAAGATTCAGTCACGATTCCACCGAAACAATACCAGATAAAAATCTACCAAATTTTACCATGTCCGGACCAGGACAGGGTAATTAGTTTTTTTCTCACCTCTAATGTTATTATAAGGTGCTAATCGAGTCGAGTAATTTATAGATAATTTAAGTTTAATTTAATTAAAATTTAATTAATAATAATTCGAATTAATTCTGCTTAAAATTTTAGTTGATAAATATTTTTTTAATAATTCTTTTATAATTTTTGATAGCTACCTTAAATTATGTTTTAAGAAATTTAAATGATAATTTAACTCTAAAAAAATTAGTAACTTGCTAGTTAATTTACCCATAAATTATTTAGTTTTATATTTATAAAATATTTTGTATTTCCTGAGAATTCAAAAAAATATTTTGTATTGATATGAAATTAAATTATAATAATTAACATTTTTACTAAACTTCTTCCCTTTTTTATTTTATGTATAAAACAAGGAAAATAAAAAAGTTCTTATATAAAAAATACATTTGAAAATTAAAATCCTGAAATCTTTAAGGTCTTCTCTCTTTTATTGTTCATTAAACATTGTTAAAAAATACTAAAATATCAATTAATTTTTAATTCAATCATGACAAAATCATTTATTATCTCATCCGTCCTCAAGTTTTTTCTGTGAAATTGTATGCTTATATTAAACTCTAATAATATCACTAAATTTTATTTATAATTAAAAAATATGTAACTATAATTAAAAATTGACGAGCTTAATGAATAACAAATTAAATCGAATAACAAATTTTTTTAATAAATATAAATCAAATATTATTTAACTCATGATCAAATCGTTCAATAATTACGATAGATATATAACTACTCAAAAAATGTTTTTTTTTTATTTTTAGAAATGATTTTAATAAGGATGTTTCATTCTAAATCGAGAGTTATTATATTTTTATATTAAATTTTAAACCCATATAAAATAGATAATATAGACATCCTTAATCATTAAAATAATTAATGGATCTCAAAAATTATGATTTCTTAATTTCCATATTAAATATTATCAATGATAGAGTAAATAAAAAGAACTAGTTTATTTGAGTTATGACTAATTTTATTGAATGTGTAACACCCGACCCGGATGTCACATTAGGCTTCCGGCCCAAAACCTGTATCTTAAAAATTTTCTTTAAAAGTTCAACAAGTAACCAAATCCAAGTCCAACTTAATTCATAAAATTCAAAACGAGTTAAAATATAAGCCCAAAATAGTTTAAGGAATCAGAGGTCCAAAATATTACAAACCATTTAAAACATTCGACCCAAATTAAAAATAACAAAGTTACAAATTACAAATAGGGTTCAACATAGTACTATACCCACTACATCTAATAACTGTACTCTGACAACACGGTCGATGCTGAAAGTCCAAACCTTGATGGTGCTCCACGGAACCCGCTTCACCTAACCTACGCACGAAAACAGATTTCGAACGCTGAGCCACACAAGCTCAGTGGATACGCCAAACTCGGCCAACATCATGCATCTCAAAAGTAGTAAAGCATGACATATAATCTCATGCATGGTATGATGGTCTAGCATGCTTGCCTATCACAAGACATAAATGAATGTATATTGACGCACACAACATATACAATCACACAAGTCATCAAACAAGAGTGAGGCCCGCGTCCACACATCATCGGGATCCTATACTCAGGATTGAGGCCGCCCTCGAATCCTATGCCCGGAATATTACATCTAACATCTTCGAACGAGGCCGCCCAACGTTCAGAAAAGGGTGGAGGCTGCTCAACCAACCTTATGCTCGGAATGTTACATCAAATATCTTCGAGTGAGGCCGCCCAGCACTCGGAATAAAAGTCTTCAATCGTCACCCAACATGTTACATCGGATGGCCTTCAACGTGTTGCAACACTTATGGATATCCGGATTTCCAACATTCAAGGACTCAAACCACACAAACGATCCACCTAGGATCTTATCACGACAAGACATATTAAACCTTACCTCAATTAGTCTTTCGGATTTATAACATCAATCTTAGTTCCACAATTCATTTCATAGCTTTTAGATTAAAGTATTTATTTATTAAGATCACCGAGCCCCTAAATTCTACTAAATTTAGCCAAAATACATAGGGGTATCGATACTCTTAGGTAGGTTATCGAAACACCATGTATCGATACCCATCCAAAGAGGGTATCGAAACACAAGGGTATCGATACCGCTTGACCAAAGTCAAAGTCAATAAAAGGGGGATGACTGTTTCGATACACGTATCGATACAAAAAGTTTCTAGAATCCCTCGGTATCGAACTATGGTTCGATACCCCTGAAAGACAAGCCAAAATATACTCATGGGTATCGATACCGGTAGCCCGAGTATCGATACCCCTTGCACAAAGGACGGGTCTGCACTTAGAAATTCTAGATTTTCAGCCTCAAACTTAATTTAATCGATTCTAAAGTATTCCTACTCATTTTTAAGAGTGTTTAAGGTGTTTTAGTATCATTTATCATCCCATTAACACAAAGCTACGAATTTGACCATTAACACATGTCAAGCTCAAATCAAGCACACACATACACCAAACTATATGAATGCTTCCTACCATGATATGCATAAAAATTAGAAGAGTTGGGAGTACCAACCTATTGCAAAACAGCAACCACAACAGCAATCCCGAGCTCCAAGCTCCACCTCAAACTTTCTCCTTCCCAAAGCTTGAGGATGGGTCTTCCACTTGTTTTTCTATAAAAGGAAGGTTAACAACAACTCAGAATCGTCCTAGGATGATCCTCAAAGCTTAAAAACACTAAGAAAACTGGATTTAAGCCCTCCAAAAGTCAAAACCTGAACTCTATCCAAAACCCCTCTTAAACCTCCATCTCCATCAAACCTATACATTCTTACCTTGTTTGGTAGATCCTTACAAGCCCTACAAACCTTCTTCCAGCACAAAAACGAGATTACCACAAGAAACTCTAAAGATTAAACTTTTAACTTCTCTTTTATTTTGCTTCAAAGGTGAGAAGGAAGAAAAAAATATGAGAAAGGTGAGGAAGATGAGATGATGGTCTGCAAAACATTAAACCCCCTTCCCCAACACAACTTATTAGACATTTACCAAAAAGCCCTCACCAACAAGGCCAACTCAAAAACCCAACTCAAAGCTCAATAAGCTTACGGCCCAACAAGGCCCAAGCTCAAACCCGAGGCACAAAACCGAAGCTCAAACCCTTTGGGTTAACCCAACACTCAGATTCGAATCTGGGTCGTTAGAACTCTCCCCTCCTTAAGAAAATTTCATCCTTGAAATTTACCTATCAGGAAGAGATGAGGGTACTGAGCTCTCATGTCCTTCTCCGCCTCCCACGTGGCCTCTTCGATCCCATGGTTCCTCTACAAAACCTTTACCAAAGGTATACACTTGTTCCGAAGCTCTTTAACTCCTCTATCCATGATCCCTAAAGGCCTCTCCTCATAAGTCAAATCTATATTGACTTCGATTTCCTCAAGCTGAACCACATGTGAGGGATCGGAACGGTAACGTCTCAACATAGACACATGGAACACATCGTGTATACGTGCCAACTTCGGAGGCAATGCTAGCCGATAAGCTACTGGTCCAACCCTCTGAAGCACCTCATACAGCTTTTCATCCTCAGACCGACGGACAGTCTGAGAGAGTTATCCAGATCTTGGAGGATATGCTTCGGTGTTGTGCGGTAGACTTTGCTCGTAGTTGGGAGGAGCAATTACCTTTGGTAGAGTTTGCTTACAACAACAGTTATCAGTCGAGCATCAAGATGGCTCCTTTTGAGGCCTTGTACGGGCGCAAGTGTAGGACACCCTTGTGTTGGACAGAGCTCAATGAGAGGAAGATAGTAGGTTCAGAACTTGTTAAGGAAACTGAAGAGAAAGTTCAGATCATCAAGGAGAGGTTACAAGCAACTTTTGACAGACAAAAGGCTTATGCGGATAAGAAGCGTAAGCACATCGAATATGAGCTTGGTGAGAAAGTGTTTCTCAAGGTATCTCCGTGGAAGGGTATCATCCGGTTTGGTCGGAAAGGAAAGTT
This sequence comes from Abelmoschus esculentus, assembly GCA_035048815.1. Lineage (NCBI taxonomy): Eukaryota > Viridiplantae > Streptophyta > Magnoliopsida > Malvales > Malvaceae > Abelmoschus > Abelmoschus esculentus. Next base: position 17,716,324 of record JAUCBN010000018.1, read on the forward strand.
GAGCCCAAGGTATATCGGGCCATATGAGGTGCTTCAGAGGGTTGGATCGGTAGCTTATTGGCTAGCTTTGCCTCCGGAGTTGGCACGTATACTTGATGTGTTCCACATGTCTATGTTGAGACGTTACCGTTCCGATCCTTTACATGTGGTTCAGCTTGAGGAAATCAAAGTCAATATGGATTTGACTTACGAGGAAAGGCCCATCGGAATCATGGATAGAGGAGTCAAAGAGCTTAGGAATAAGAGTATACCTTTGGTAAAAGTGTTGTGGAGGAACCATGGGATCGAAGAGGCCACGTGGGAGCCGGAGAAGGACATGAGAGCTCAGTATCCTCATCTCTTCCTGACAGGTAAATTTCGAAGATGAAATTTTCTTTAAGGAATGGAGAGTTGTAACGACCCAAATTCTCGGATTAGTGTTTCAGGTTAACCCGTTGTGTTGGGCCTCGGGTTTAGGCTCGAGTTTGTTTGGTTTGGGCCTTGTTGGGCCATAGGCTTGTTGGGCTTTGGTTGTGGAGGGGGCATTTTTTAAATGCCTAAAAGTGAAGACAATGAGGGATGGGATTTTAATTCTCTGCAGAGAATGACTTTATCTTTCTCTCTTTTCTTCATCCTCCACTACCTTTGAAGCAAGAAAAAGGGAGAGTAAAGGTAAGATCTTTCAAGTTTAGTGTTGTAATCTCGTTTTGGTGTTAGAGGAAGTTTTGTGGGGCTGTCAAGGATCTTTAAAACAAGGTAAGAATTGATAGTTTTGGTGGAGGTAAGGGTTTAAGGTTCAATCCGAGTTTTGGGTTTCGAGGAGTTCTTTCTTCGTTTTTGAGCAAGTTTTCAGCTTTAGAACCTTCCTAAGCTTATATTAATGGATGGTTTTAACTCTTCTTGTAGAGAAGGAGGTTGGAGCTTCTTCCCATAGGAGTGACAAGGAGAAAGCTTGAAGAGTGGTTAGAGGACGTTTTGCTGCTGTTTTGCTAAGAGGTTGGTACTCACAACTCCTTCTTCATCATTCATTCATGGTAGAGTGCATGACATGTAGAGAAAATCATGTATGTGTGTTGTCTTGCTTGATTGCTTGTAAATGGGTCATTAATGGTGAAATCCGTATTAATGAGATTAAGGGTTGGAAATTGGTGTTAAAACACTCTAAACATCATTAATATTGAGTAGGAACACTTTAGAATCGATTAGATTAAGTTTGGGGTTGAAAATCTAGAATTTCTAAGTGTAAAACCGTCCTTAGTATAGGGGGTATCGATACTCGGACTGCCGATATCGATACCCATGAGTATATTTTGACTTGTTGCCCAGGGGTATCGAACCATGCTTCGATACTGAGGGTTCCAGAAACTTTTTGGTATCGAACCATGTTTCGATACGGGTCCCCCCTTTCTGTTGACTTTTGAAGTTGGTCAACGGTATCGAACCATGTTTCGATACAGAGGATTCTAGAAACTTTTTGGTATCGATACCTGTATCGAAACAGTCCTTCTTTCTTCTGTTGACTTTGACTTTGGGCAAGTGGTATCGATACTGGCATCGATACCCCTGTGTGTTTTGGCTAAGTTGGGTAGAATTTAAGGCTTCGGTGGTCTTAATAAATAAATACTTAAATCTAAAAGCTATGAAATGAATTGTCGAACTAAGGTTGAGGTTATAACTCCGAAAGACTAATTGAGATAAAACTTTAATATATCTTGTTGTGATGAGATCCTAGGTGGATCGTTTGTGTGGTCGAGTTCTTGTGTGTTGGAATCCGGATATCCATAAGTGTTGCAACACGTTGAAGGCCATCCGATGTAACATGCCGGGTGATGATTGAAGACTTTTATTCCGACTGTTGGGCGGCCTCACTCGAAGATGTTCGATGTAACATTCCGAGCATAGGGTTGGTTGGGCGGCCTTCACCCTTTTTCCGAATATTGGGCGGCCTCGTTCGAAGATGTCCGATGTAACATTCCGGGCATAGGATTTGAGGGCGGCCTTGTTCGAAGATGTCCGATGTAACATTCCGGGCATAGGATTTGAGGGCGACCTCAATCCTGAGTGTAGGATCCCGATGCTGTGTGGACGCGGGCCTTGCTCTTGTGTGTTGACTTATATATGCCCTGCTTTACTGCTTTGATATGCATGATGTTGACCGAGTTTGGCGTATCCACTGATCTTGTGTGGCTCAACGTTCGAAATCTGTTTTCGTGGAGCGGGTTTCGTGGAGCACCATCAAGGTTTGGACTTCCAGCATCGACCGTATTGTCAGAGTACAGTTATTAGATGTAGTGGGCTTAGTACTATGTCGAACCCTATATGTATTGTAACTCTATTATTTTATTTGGATCGAATGTTTTTAAAATAGTCTGTAATATATTTTGGAGCTCTGATTTACTTTGAATTATGTTGGGCTTGTTTTATTTTAAGTGGACTATCTAAGTGGTTTTGGACTTTATGCGATTTTTATTATTGAACTTTTAAAAGAAATTTTGAAATATGGGTTTTGGGCCGGAGGCCCATTGTGACATCCGGATCGGGTGTTACAATACTCAAAACTGTTGAATATGTAACTCATTATCGAAATATGTTATTTTAGTTTTAGTTTGTGTTAAGATAATATTTTGATATAACAATTTAAGTTGGTGATTTTAGGACGTGAATAAACATCGTGAAAGGTTATATCACTCCAACATTCGAGGCGAGAGACTAAAGTGAAAAAAATAAAAAATCAAAATTATAATTTTTTTGCACTTAGTCTCGATGAATATAGAAGGGTCTTATATTGTTCAAATGTTTAAGAGATTTGAGATAAACTTGAAGTCATTCATAAATGAACCAAAAAAGTAAAGGGGACTAAGATCAATATTTTCAACTTTTAGTATGAGAGGTTCAAGATGAACTCAACGAAAGACATCAAAACTATATCAAGACGATCTCTATCATTATTAATGGACTCAAAGATTATAAAGAAATGATTCCGACAAACTAGTTAGGAAATTGATTTATTTTCTAAATTCAAAGAAGACCGACATCATCGAAGCAAAAAAATCTTAAAACATCAAAAAAAAAGAATGTTGCATTCGACAGTACACGTTCGCTTCGCTCACTAAAAACAAGCAAGGGATACAACCAGCTTTCGCTTCCTTGTGCAGAGCTTCCCTTCCTTCGCTAACTCGCTGTTCGCCTCTGAAACTTGGGTTGGGGTCCCTGTCCTTCTTTCACTTGGGCAAGACGTTGCGACTTCACTGTGCGACTACTCTTGTAAAGCTATAAGCAAAGCAAAAAAACATTATTCAACAGAAGACATAGCACGGTACTCGGCTTCCTCTATGCTGGAGTTTCTTCTTTCTTGCTTTTCTAAGAGATCAATGATGAGCCAAGGAAAACACAATAGCCTGTCTCTTGCACGACTACTACTTTTCTTTCAGGGAAGACTGAGCTCAGCCTAGACTGAATCCGTCACTCTTGGTAAAGAAAAGAAGGGGGAAGGAAGCAGATGGAATCCAGCCGGACAAGCACTGGCTTTCGGCAGACTAGCTCGCTGCTCCAGATAACGAATACAAAGAAATAAGGATAAGAATGAATGTCACGTACGGTGCTGCCGAAGAAGCTCTTTCAAGAGCCCACCTCGAATACTAAAGAAAGGAGTGGCTAGACAGGCAACCAAAGGATGAGGGGGCAGGCAGGTAAAAGGAATAAAGAAAGTAACATTAACCAGAATATACGTTGCTTACGGCACGACAGAGCCAACTCTTGAGTTAACTCGGATAAGCTACCTTTTAAAAACACTAGTCAAAGGCAACTCGCCTGTAACTGGCAGGGGGAAAGAATGCCCGGGTAATACGGTACTATCCATGTGTCTTTTTCTTACTCTGCTAGCTTTCCTGATCGTTTGTAGTTTAATGCTTGCTTGCAAAGATTCAGTTTATAACTGGAACGAAGGTTTAGAGCACTATTTATGGCCAGAGACTGCTGCTGGCACGAAGACTGATACCACTATGTTAGCCGCCTCTCTAGCCTTCCACCAAGAATGTCACTATCAGTGGCTGGACCCATTTTCGGCAACTGGCAGGGATATTTATTATCATCTAATCTAGGCTGGCTTGGCATATTATCTACTTCGGGACTGACGCTTAGTACTGCTACTGCAAATAAGGTTACAGGTACAAGACAACGACTGGGGGGAATGCCAACGGCTTTTCCCTATTCTTCCTCCCTCGCTTCAGGAAGCGAGCACAGGTAAACCTCCCTGAACGCGATGACTGTCCATCCCTTAATCGGGCTTTTGCACGCTCTCTCTGAGAGGCCGTAATACCTGGACCTCGAGTTAGAAGGCAAATTGTCCTTTCTCCATTATAGTAGAAGTGGTAAATTGCTCTTCTTTGAGGGATAGCTTTACCTCAGGTCATTGAGGATGGTCAAAGCAATGGAGTTTTCCGAGGGCTCCTTGATTAGGAGGTTACAACCTTTATTTATTATTAATACGAACACGCCCAAGAAAGGAAGAAAATGTTGACTGGAAACATTGCGTTGAACGTAACTAGGCATTCTATACACTAATGCTGCTCCTTAAGCCCTTTCACCCCTTTCTCAACAAGCTGTGATAAAGGGAAAATCTCTTCGCCCCAAGGGGAGTACTACCCAAGGGTTCCAAACCAGCCTAAAAGCCACTTTTGTGTCAACTCTCTTCCCTCGTTAGCAGCCAAACTTCAAGCAATCGGGGGGGCCGAGTACATAGACGAGGCAGTCCTGGGAATGAGAGCCCATTCCCTCGTGCTATGGAACTCCTTAACTTCGGTTGAACAAAAAAGGTTCAATCTTGTGAAACCGTAGCGTAGGCGAAACCTGGCAGCCCGCCCAGACCCAGAGTTTGACCTTCTCCGGCCCTGGTAGGAAACCCCACTTTCCTTCCCCCAACAGGCAACAACACTGGGAGAAAGACGATCAGGATCTCACGTGTGGCAGATGTTGGAACAAACTCTGAATCCAAGAGGTACCTACCTAGAAAGGAAACTCACCACTAACTGGTAAAAGAGAAGAGAGAAAGGACCAATTGAAGGCCCCGAGGCCGGAATGCGGTAGGGTCTTCAAGCCCCATGCTCGATTCTCGAGATTGATTCATGGGCCATCTCACGAAGATCTTCGATCCTTCACTATCGCGAGAATATAGCGATCGAAGAGCTATCGCTCAGCTGCTTCGCGTATTACGAAAGTCGTATTGCCCGAAGGGGGCATGTTGCAAGAGCGTAGGTGACTGGTAAGCGTAGGAGGCGTGCCCGAAGGGCAGCGACAGCAGTGTGGTTCCAGGTGCCTTCGCTAGATTGAGATCTGCAGGGTAGCGAGGACTTCGCCTGCCTTATATCGGGTGAAGAGAAGGGGTGGTAGGCTTAGTAGGGCTCGAACCTACAATATAACCGTTATGAGCGATACGTTTCAACCAATTAAACTATAAGCCCCTACGGATCTCTACATGCAATTTGCTCACTTCGGGAAGAGCAGACGGAAAGGGGGCTTTTGCTCTATCTACTTCTTCCTCTTCCCAGGAATGAACAATTAGAAAAAAAATGATTTTATTATTGTTGATAGATAGATATAGAATATTCTATATTTATTATTTATTAAAATTAAAAATAATATAATAATTAAGCAAGCGGTCCTTTCGCGACTCAAACTGCCGGTACGCTTTCTGGCTCGAAACGACTCAAACGGGTGGGGGCTCTATATTTGCTTGCAATGCCGGCTGTTCGCGTTTAGTTAAAAGTAGAAGTAGAGGGTGCCCTTTGCCCCACACTTCAAAAAAAGTCATAAGAAAAAGTACATAAAAAAAGAAAGAAAAACTTAGTTACGGGAACCGAAGGTTAGGCCGACTACTTACTTTAGTATAGCTAAACCTAAAAAATTTTATTCCTAGCCCCTTTTCTTCCCCTTTCTGTCAATGTTGCCAATTCCCAGAATACTAATGTACCCTCGTGCATACAGTTGTCCAACTACTTTCTTCTTCCGACTTTTTTAGCCACTTCCGCATCTGTCGTATTCGGGAGAGCTTGCTTCGTGTCGGAGCATTTAGCAATACCCTATAGCCTGGTGAGGGCTGGCTTCCCGGGGATAGGTTAAGGCAGGGCCCGCTGGGCTTGCTTCTCATGAGATTGGGTGAGGGAATCGGAAAGGGGCTCATAAACCAGGCGGGCGGGCTTTTGGGCACGCGGAAAAGGGAAAGTGGATGGAGGGTGCTTCTCAGCTAGAGTTGGGGGCGGGGTCGCTATACTATAGTGGCTAGGGTGAGTCTTCCTACACGGCTGGACGCCCGGCTCTAGACGAAGCCGCGGGGGTTACCACCACATCCTCTCCCGATAGACTCGAAGATCTTCATAGTCCTGCGGGGTAGCAAATTTCCTCTCAAAAAGAGACAGGCCGGAGATAACAGAGGAAGGTATTCGGTTCAAAAAATATACAGCAGTCAAAACAGCTTCAGCCAAAAATTGACTAGGGACAGAAGCAGAGAGCAAGAGAGAGAGAGCTGTCTCCAATATATGGCGATGCTTCCGCTTGGCAACTCCATTCTGCTGAGGAGTGTGGGGGCAGGATCGTTGGGAAAGCGCTTTGTAAATGAAGTGAGTTGAAGCAAGCAGAGTTCGGAAGGCAGCGGCACCTCAAGAAGAAGAACGGAAAGCCTTGATTTTAGTCAATTTTTTCATTCTTCTGTCAAAAATGACATATACGGCCTCCTTTCGATAACAGAGAGGCAGAATGGGTTTCGGACGCAAGATCAAAAAAAGAAGTAGAAAAATCTTAATATTAATAAAGGAAGGGCCGAGTCTTTTCTCAGCTTGCAACCCATACATGTAGAAATCTCAATGTTAGGTACAGACCCCAACATTCCAGTAGAAATAAAATATCTAAGTCTTGGGCTGGAGACATGTCCTAATCTACGATGCCACAACAAAAAAAGGGGAGTAGAGAAAACAACACCAGAAAAGGTAAACGAAGTTTCTCAAAAAGAGAGCTTGCCAACTCTACGGTCCTTCCCAATCAATCCCTTACTCCATAAGGCCTCTCGCATGATCCTCTGCAAGACAGGAGGTAGGAGAGAAGTGAATATAAGCATTTTCTTTTTCAAGCCGGAAAGAAGATTCACTGAGAATAGAAAGATGAAAAAGAGTAGAGCATATTCGATGATAACGAGAGAGAGTACCAAGACTAGTTAGAGGGAATTGCTCGGAGTTTGCAGTTTAAACTATAAGGAACTTAGATAGAGAACGAAGAGAAGAAAGAAGTGAAGAATCACCAGTCATATTCTTCGATGCACCCGAAGAAAGTAAGCAACCCCCTATGTTGTAAGCATAAGGGGGAGCAAATACCTATTGCAGAGGAGGAAGAGATATGACAAGATGGATTCAACCTCTGAATCTGCTTCCGCTGTCGTGGGGTAAAACTATCTGTATCGGGTGTGGGAGTGCTCCTAAGATCATAGAAGTAATGCTTCAGAGGCCCTATGGAGTAAGGGGATTGGAAAGTTTCCGATTCAGTAGGCGTCTTTGGGAGAGCGACAAGATGAGCTGTGTCTGACTGTCGACGAGAGTTTGCATTCTGCCGCTTTTGAGAGTCTGCAATCATGTGACCCGGCTTCTTGCAATAGTGGCAATCTTGGACATGTTTCGTTGGCTTGATGCACCAGCAGAACTTCCAGATTGAAGATTCTGACCATAGGGTCGATGTCCCGAAGCATGTTCGGCTGGTCCCATAGAAGCCTAAGCCTTCGGTAATAAAATAAATAGTATAGCACACTTCTTTCTTTATTTTACCTATAAGCTAAGGCATGTTCTTCATGTTGCAACTGATAGAAAGGTGAAGAATCATCCTGAGAATCAAGATTACTTTTTTTTTAATCTTTAGCAGTCGAAAAAGGGGTGACGGTGTATATGAGGCTCAAAGGAAGTAAACAAGTCATCCCATTTGAAGCTAAGCATTTTTCATCTTTTGTAGGAAAATCCCCTTCTCTAGTCTTGGGAAATTGAGCGACCCATCCACATAAGCACAAGAATTTTTCCCGCGCAAATCATTCTTCATCGCATAAGCCCATGACAAGTCATTTCCAGATGCTTCTTTCGGAAGAGCACGGGAAAGCCTCAATCTGGTGGGATCAAGTCCAAGCAAGGCGTGAGCGGAAAGGCAAAGGGAAGTACATGGGACAAGATGCGATCGAGGTTGCAGGATTAATTTCTAACCGAACATTAGACCCAAAGCTTGTTCCAAAGGTTTCACTTCGCTTTAAAGGATAGGAGGGAGAGAAGCGTACAAGAAAGCCCCTACTCCTTAAAAAAAGTTGCAGAGTTCTACCAATTGTTTATTCGCAATGGCTTGAACGAGTCCGACGCAGAATCCCTTGCTTGCTTGATAAGGCTTGAGGTTATAAATCCAAGATGAAATCTCGATGCATCAGATATGGAAAGTGGCCTATCAACTAGCTCTAAAGGCCGAGGAAAAGCTAAAGAGAAGGACCACAAGGGGGCACCGAAGGTGATAGGGGATCGACCTCTACAATCGGGCGAGGAAAGAGACCCCTTTTCCCTTCCCTCAATATATATGGCACGCTTTACTAATATAATAGAAAGTCAAGGCTCCATCCTACTCGTTGCCCAGAGCCTTGACTTGAGCATTGTACAAGCGCTTAAGGCTCCTTCGGGCCATGGCCACAACTATTATATAAGGCAAGGCTTGGAAGCAAGCTACCAGCGCTTATCGACAAGAACTAGGCTTGGCTTGGTTAGTAGTGCCCGCCCATTTTATCTCGCCCGCCTTACGCCCATGAATTCTTCAAAGCGGGGCGGCAGGCCGGCGGACGGGGACCGTTAAAGAAGTGCCTCGACGCGCCGCAGCCACTACTTTGACTCCTTTTATGCAATTATGAACTCCACAGAACTTTCTCGATTCCAACGCAACTTATCCTTTTGGAGCTGACGTAACAAACTACGCGAGCCTCCCAACGAAGCCAACATAAATCCGATCCAAATAAAAAAAATAAAAGGCAGTTTCATTATGGTGGTATACCAGCCTCCAGTTCTGGAACTTCCAGTTCCAATCGAAGCATATAGATCCGTAAATAGATTTGTATGTATAACCACTTCAGTCGTGCTCGTCGTTTCTCGAAAGTATCTTTTTTCTGGGAACATGGTTAACCAGAAATTATTATGTTTACGATTTTTCATCCACCGATGCAGAAAATGCTCCAGTTTTCCATTCTCATATGAGGTCGAAAAGTTTATTAGCAACGGGTCAGCACGAAGTGATTCATCATGCTCAAACATGAGCCGATCGTTTGTTAGGGACGGTTTATAGATCATCAAATTCCCACAAATGGAATAAAAAGTAGGTGCATGTAAATGATCGAGACCTCGCAAACAACAACGCTCTTTCCCCATATGGAGTTCGGAACCCAAAGGCAATCGTTGAGTGAACTGTATCTTCTTTGTGTTAGTTGACCTAAACCGCACCATTACTGCTGGGGTGGGGCTCGGCCTCCGAACCGTACGTGGGACGAGTTTCTGCCTCATACAGATCGGGCCGAAGACCGGGGGAAGTTTAGGAGAGACCGGGAGACCCAACAGCTGCCGGTCGGGGAGAGGATAAGCTTATGAAGAAGCGAGCCCCCCAAAAAACCGATCATATAGCGCTAGCGCTTCGCTTTCTTTCTATTTTCTCTCATTTCATTCCGGGATAGGCGGCTAATACTAATCTAATAAGTGAAGTAGTCGTCTTCTGACCAATTGCCTCGTGCCTGCCCATTTTGTCTCGCCCTAAATGGAATGGCTCTCTTAATTACGCTGCGCCCCGACCCGAGTCCCCACGTCCGCTCTTCTCTGCCTGCAACCCAAGAAGTTGGCTTTGCCAACACAACATTAGGGCCGTCCCCTTCATTCTATGCTGACCTCGGCCCGGGGCTAGCTTTTTGGGAAGCCCGTTCCCACCGCGCTCATGGCCCGGCTGGCCTGCCAGCGGTAGTGGGAATTCCCCCGTTCCCTGGTCAAAGACTTGGTCGGATACGGGATCTACTCCACGAGGAGCGGTACGGACGTAGATGATATCATCACGACCTCTCTTTTTGTACCGCTAGGGATGCTTAACGCCACTTCGCCAATTGGCGTTACTTGCGCTTTCATGTCTCTCAGTGTGGTCAGCACTGGGTGTTTCCGAGCAGCGAGGCTTACACCCGTTCGCATTAGTTCATCCAAAGTTCGTTACCCTTATGCACGAATTATTGAATAAGCCATCTTCCTATCAAGGTTAAGGAGTCAACTGAGCATCTCAGCGGCGGGATTGAATACCCGAATCGAATCAGAGTTCACGCCGCCCGCCCTGAACAAATAGGAGGTGTGGGCCACAGGTCGCACATAAGCTGTCGGGTCGCACGACAGAAGAACACCCAACATACAGATGCACACTCCCCCATGTGAAATATTCATCTTCATTGGAGCTTTTTGGTAGTAGTCGTGACCAACAACCATAGCCATCAGCTGTCGGCTCGTTGGTAAGGCAAGAGCTTCAAGCCCGATTTCTGGTGGCATATCCCCTACACAAGCACCACCCAACGAAAGGGGGACGGGGAAAGCTACAGGCCCAAAACCTTCGACCCTTCTTTCTAAATGGGGGTGCCCGGAGCATCTCATCTTGTCATTTCGTCGTTGCTCATTCCCGTTAGGCCGAAGTGTTTGGCCTTTCCTTCTCCGCGCCCGTTCATGCTTTGCTGACCTGTCGCATGGTAAAAAGAAGAAAGTACGAAAGAATAGTAAATAGAGCACACCGCAGAAAGATTCTAAATATGAGAAGTCCCCCTTGGATTCGAGAAGAAGAAAATGAAGAACAAGAACGAAACGAAATAAGGCGTTTCTTGCTCTAGTTTTGGATGAGCTTCTCTCAATTATGTCTGGTAATAGAATAGGGCGGCTTGCTCTAACCAAGACTCCACTTTTTGCTCTGTCCGTGGAGCGTATGAATTTCCTGGAATGTAGATAGACCAAAAGAGGGAATGAAGAGATAGGAATAGGAATTATAGTACCATTGGAAAAAGGGGCACCCGTGGAAACATCTCTACTGACGAACCATTTCAATAGTACGGGTGCTGCCGTGCCACGAGGCACGACCATAAAAATAATAAAAAAGAAAAAGTTATGTAGTTGGACCATCAGCTCTATCCGTTCGAGTTTCACTTCTCTAAAGAAGATAAGACGCTAAAACTGAAAGTGTTCGCAATGCATACCGAAAGTATACCAATGAAGCCGACCATTAATGACTAGTTCGAACACCATGAGCGGTCTGATCCTTTATTTGATCAGATAGACTGCTCTTAGAAGAAAGAAAAGCAAACTTGAAAAATGGTTTTCCAAGCTGAGAACACTAGCTGAACACTTTATTATTCCCACTGAAGCTAGTACGCAATGAAGACCAATTCGCAAGCTAACCTATGACATCCAATAGCAGAGACAGAAAGAAGGATAGCTACTGAAGCATAGGAGAACCAATATTGATAAGAACATCACTTAAGCTATTTCTGTAGTAGCGAGAATAGTATGTAGACGGAAGAATTCCTACTAGAAAAGCAGGTCACAAGCAAGAAAAGAACGGATAGCATGTGAATTAGAAAGGCAAGCTAAACAAGCAAGTCAGCCCGTCTGTCTTCAACAAAGAAACTTAAAGCGCAGGAATTCCGATCGGTAAATGAGCTACCCCTCTTAAGATTAGGTCTCGCATTCTCTCATCGGGCTCTGAAAGCACCCGAGTGGGGAGCCACCTCTATTAAGAAAGAATCTACCCTTCTAGCCGCACTTTTGACGCCTCTATTCTGACATCAACCAAGCCATTTAGACGGAGTTCAATTAGGATCGTCCTTCCTTCAGGTAAGGGTTTTTTTTTCAGGGACTAATAGGAATGGCATCCACTATAAGATACCAGGAATGAGGGAGGGCTTCGTTTAAAGGCTACGTCAGCCACCTCAAAGCATTGGGGGTCCCAGTCGATGAGGGAAGTCATCCTCAAGCCCTCTTTCCGCTTTTTTCGTAGGTAGCAGCGTCGGCAGAAGAGATTTGAGGTATAGAAAGAGGGACAACAAAAGCAGCGATTAGGGATCACCTTCTCATTCATCAAAAACTAGACTCCCCTACGTCTTTAAAAAAGAATGACCCTATTATAAAAATCCTGCCTTCTTGGCTTGTTTCATTCTAAATTCCATCCATTTATCTAATATAATAAAATAAAATAGAAGCAAAAACTGAATGAAACTTTGTATGCTTAACAAACCCATTTCGGAGAGCATCTGCCTGGTCCTTACCAGCCAGTTTTGAGTGCGCTTAAATAAAATAAAACGACATCATAAGGTTCATTCGCGCGTCACATCCACGGTCCAAAGGTTCTCCTTTCAATGCCATCGAAAGTGTCATGTGGCTTTCATTTGGGTCGAATCACTGAAAGTCGATCTTTTTTTTGTCTTTCTTTTGCACTCCTTGAGGAAACCCTAGCTCTGGTTCATACATGTTTATATATATGATAGAAAATCTTTCATGTTTAGCGGTCATTCTTAGAAGTTCGTTTGAGAACGGTTGAGATCCTCGCGGGCATCCTGTAGGTTCACCACTGGACTTGTTCAAACCTTGGTCTATGGCAGCGGCGGTAGGAGTCGCAGAACTTGCATCGTGATTCCCGAGACTCCTTGCCGAATAGAGGGCGAGCTCCGTGCGTGAGCAGCGACTAAGCTTAATCCAATTTTTCTTAACAAGAATTTTGTACGCTTGAAGGCCCATCCTCTACGGCAGGGTACAGAGACGAGGCCTTTGATCCACTTTACATAAGGAAATGCAAATCAATCAGCTGGGGCAGTCGAATAACAATTATTTCTAGTAGCACCCACGACAGAATGTACGGAATATCAAACTTTTTTTGGGACGGAGGCACGCGTGCTAAAAAAACATCAACTTGGAAGCGCCATAATATAATAAAGAAAAAGAATGAATACGCACTCGAAATCCGTTTTTTAGGTTTTCCTTTAAGAGAAGTCTCGGATCAGGACTTGTTTCAATAGCCTTTCGGAGGAGTGAACCATCAGGCAGAATGGATACCGAGTTCGGGGGCAGGTTATAGCTTTCGAGCGAGACAACTCATCAACGATTGGTGCAGGATTGACCACTCAGCTATCCAAGTTACGTAAAATACACTGAAGTTTTTCCCTGCCGGCACACTTTGAGTCCCAAACTTTCTGTCTGAAGCAAATGCTGGAAGTCCAAGATGGTGGTTTGGAACATCCAAGAGGACAGGACACCTGATCCACGCTCTCTTCCCTTGGTAAAGAGGAATTATAAATCTAAATCAATCATTTGATCAAACAAAAAAAGTACTTGGGCCTTAGAGGCAGCGGCTGGGGAAGCGAAGGGAATAGGAAGAACAGGAACGAAGTCACTCGATCAAAAGAAGATCTTATTTGAGTTCAAAGCGAGGAGCCAGAGACAGATTGCAATTTCAAAAGCCAACTCTAAGAAGCGGACACAAAGGAGATAAAAAAAGGGGAGCTTAACATATAGAAATCGGTTACACACTAAATAAAGGAAAGATAGATTCTAGTTAGCCTACCCGACTACACAAGCTACTAAAGCTAGCCAGGGAAGTGGGACAGGAACCTTAACCATCGACTTTTGACTTGCCTTTTCTTGGTCGGTTCGAATCCGGCCTAGTCCTAGGGACGCACGTGACAGACGTTCTTGTCATTAAAATCTGGAGTAACAAGCCGGCTACCAGCACGGAGCCAAAGGATCTTGGTTGAAACTTTGGCACTGTGGGCACCAGCTAACGTGGGTGACCCTTCAATAGATTTGCATGAAGGCTCCCATTTACCTTTGGTAGGCATTACCCCTATCTCACCAAATGTCGGGATAGAGGTACTGGTGTGAAGAGGGCTAGTTTTCGAGCGGAATTCTCCCTTTTATATATAAAGCTATATAGTTTCAATGGCAGTTGCCTTCGGTGCATTTTCAGTAAAAAGAAGAATATAAAAATACCTAGCCAGCTTATCTAATCTCCCAGACTTTATCGAGCCTGTTCGAGGGGTTGTAGTTCCACCCATCCTAACTAAGCTCTTCAATTACTAATGTCGTACTTGGGGTTGGGGTTTTAGATTAGAAAGAGTGGTCTAGATTGAGTTCTCTTTGTTCTTCTGTCTCTCGCCCTTCCAGTCCATCGATTGTTAGTTCTCTTGAAACTTCTGTTACATCCCTTAAGTCAGTCTTAAGGGTAGATAGCGCTATAGGCTAACGATAAGATTCAAGGGCCTTCTATTTAGTCGATGCTTGTTTTTCCTTTGATGGAGAAGTAGTAGTTGCTTCTCTCTTCAAGTTCAAGCGAGTTGTTGGAGTGCTTTTTTTGTAAGAAGCCCGGCGTGCTATAAAATTGAATTTGAGTTATAGGCCAATGCTAAGTGTTTCATGCCGTTGGATAGTCGGTTCGAGGGCAAGGAAGGAAGTTATCATTTTTAAGCTTGCGAGCTAGTAATTCCTCTCCTCGAGAAAATGGGCATACCTTTTGATTTCCTTCGCTTCGTAAAGTAAACGACAATGGAAAGAGTGAAAAAAAAGAGTGGCCTCCTAGGGTTCCAATTTTAGTTTGAGGTTACATTGAAGTCTTTTACTAGTCCATTTCGAATCCTTTTTAGCCAGTTTCCTTCTATCCCATTGAATGAAGCAGTTGTACCAAACAGTCTTAAGGCCTTTAGTTGGAGTGCTAAGTGCTGCTTTGGCAGTCGAGTTTTTTATTACATCTAGTGCTACATCTAGAGGTCCAGTCCCCTAGGTCATTTGATATCTCTAGTCTGAGTTCCGTTCAACAAGCCAGTTCTGTTAGATCGCTTACAGTCCTCGTAGTGTCCAGTAGTTGTATCTTTTTCTTACCTTAACCTTAGGCAAGCGAAAGACATAGGCTTGAAATAAAAAAAGTTAAGATATCTCCATCTGGTGGGAGTTGCTATCCATATAGTTCCAGGGCAGTTCTACTTGCATCCATTGAGAGTTCTCTTGCATCCGCTTTCAATCCAGCAGAGTAAGGGGCAAAAGGATCTGACGCAAGTTGGAGCGACAGAAAGCTAGGATTTTTCGTGCTTTTCCCTTCTTATCCTTTTCTAAGGAACTAAGGAGTTAACGCTATCTCGCTTAAGGAGATATCTAGCCAAGCGATTCACCTGATCCAGACACGCCAATAGGCGGGTGTTTGAAAATAGTAAGTAAGAGTAGTGGCATTCTCATCAAAAGGATAAGTAAGTTCGCAATCCAGTGATAAAGTGAAAAAAGGTTCTTTTTTCTGCACATATTCCCTGGTGAGGATATGCATATAATATTTTAGGTATTAGAGTGCATCAAGATTATAGGTTACAGTTTATAATCTATAGGATTGATTCTAGCTTCTGTAGGACTACTAACTAGACTATGCTTTCTCTCCGGGCCTTTGCTAAAAACGTTGGAAGGAAATCTGTGTGAAGGCTTTCTGTGGGTAAGGCAAAGGTAGATGTAATATTGCGATATGTGTCTTACCTTGGTAATTCCTTTATTTACCTAGTGGGTCTAACTTTTATGTCTAAGGAAGAGGAGAATCGCCCTAAAGAGCCTGCCTAGTCCTTCTCGAATCCTGAGAGTTCTGTTCCATTTCGTAAGCGAGTGTTCAGTGTGAAGTACTTCAATTCGCCCCTCCTCCAATTGCGGACTCCTTGTCAGAAGAGTTATCAAGCGCAAGGGAAAAGACTAGCAAGCCAATTATAGTCTTAAGGGTTGGTGTTAGAATTCTCTTCTCATTGGATCCAGTTGGAATCGTAGTTCTCTTTGCTGTTGTGCCAAGCGAGGGAGTTCTTTGATAACTCTACCAATAATTAGGGTGCAGGCAAGTTTACTCGCTTCTCCTCGAATTGCATAAGAAAGATAAGATGGTTCTGGAGAGAAATCCTACACGCAAGCATTTGCTTATAGAATGGTGGAGGAAGAGGTAGCAATATATTTCGCCTGATGCTTGATCACTGCATTCGTGATATATCAAATAAGCTCTCCGATCTATGATGAATAGTTCCTTTTATAGGATCATATTTCTTTCTAGTCCTAAGCATTTTAATTGGACCTTTCTCCTTGACTTCCTTTTTGGAATATTTTCATCCGGGATTGGAACGACCTATGTTGTAACGGAGGAGAGAAGGTGAACCAGTTTCCTTTGGTCGCCTCTCCCGTCTGGTCGAGTAGCTTTCGCTCCTTCCTACTTGCTTTCTTTATTATAATATAAGCGGCTACGTGACCTATTGGGAGTTTTTTAGTCATAGTGGGAGCTTTCGAAAATCACTTTGCAGGTCAAGATCATAGGAAGAGGGAAGAACAAGGGAGAAGATCTTTTTTAAAAGAAGACGATTCCAAAACAAAAGAAACTCAAAACGGAGAATAGGATGCCTTAAAGGTAAATAAGAAAGATCATAAATCAAAAAAATAGCTGTCGGGAAACAGAAGGTTAGGTTAGGAAGGGAGAAAGGATATTTACCAAGACTATTGAAAGAGCATAGATTCGGCTTGGGAGTTCTCACTCAGGCTACTAATCTCTTCTTCTCCTACTCATAAGAACCAGAACAGGCACTCGTAATTGTCCCTAACCTATGTCTTTAACCTATTCCCTTTCCTCTGTCCTTTTACCCTTTGAACAGCAAGCCGGAACTGGATTACATTTCAATAGAGAAAGCTATCAATGATCACATTGAGACGGGAACAGAAGGGAAGTTCGCCCTCTAGTTCTATTCCTTTGGATGAGACGGTGGTGAGCAATCGATAGAGAGCAAGGGATGCTAGCGCTCTTCTACTCATATTCCTTGCTTCAGTTGGTTCAGGAAGCTTTGGCATCGAGACGCATTACGATAGCTATAGCTAGGCCGGGTGGGATTCTCTCTCTCTCTAATGGTTATGAATAAAGTGATGAATCAAGTAGATCCTTTGCCCCTTACCTCAGTAGCTGGGAAGGCAGGCCCTTAGCTTCAACTAGTTCAGTTTGAGTCTTTCTCAGGCATTGCTAGTAGGCAGAAAATCAGTAGTGCGTTAGCTTATCTGTTCATTTTTAAACAACCCTTGTTTGTGCTCCTTTATCTTTCTAAGCCGCTCTCGCTAGCAGGGAATCTAGTTCAGCAAGTTCCATAGGGTGAGCTCGCTTGAAGCTAGGGCGCGTCTGGTGGTATCGTATATAAGATCACACGGCTGCTTTTAGGAGCGATCTATTTATCCAACTCGAAATATCGTAAGAGAAGAAGAAGAATCTGACGCCCAAAATTCCCATGTCTTTCTTGGTGTGATTGTATCAGTTGTTTTGCTTTTAAATAGGTTGAAGTCAGTTAATCAGACTAGGTCTTCTTTGCAATCATAGGCTCTAGGACAGATGACTTGACTTTCTGGTGAGTTCATTGTCGGTGTTACAGATAAAGTAACTGTGAAATCATTCTCTGTTGTCAAAGTAAAGTAAGCGGTGCTAGTTCTGTTACGGGGAAAATAAAATAAAATTTCCACTTGTTAATTAAGCGCTATTCTTTACAGTCCATAGACTCAGGCCTTGACCTCCTCTTTAATCTGTGTATGTACTTTCTTGAAAGAGAAAGATAAAGTAGCTTGACGCAGGAAAGCATTGTAGAGTCCCCACCCTTGTTTACTTCATTCACAAGTCCCCTACGATGAGAGGGCGGCCAGTTCGAATCTAGAGAGTGGATCAACTACTTCCGTTCTGCGCTCGGGTAAGGCCAGGCGGAAACTCCTTGACTTTAGAAGGCGGCTTAGATTTAGCTGTGGGTGCGTATGAAAAAAGTAGGGATGAAAGCCCATTTCCGTACCATTCATTCGTAGAAGGGGCGGGGCATAGCTTCATTCTATAAGTTTGACTATAAGCGGGCTACCTGACAGGGGAAGACTCAAGGTAAAGGCTTAGTTCTAAAGAACCTACTCTTGAAAAAGAAATTGAGAGTTCCCCGGTAATTCCTTCAATAGCGGCTCTAATGTCAAATGAAAACCTTCAACCCACTAGCACAACTGCGGTTAGTGATTCAATCACAACGGGTAGACCAAGAGCAGTGCTTTATTAATAGTCGTGGGGGTCTGGGTCTAAGGATCTCAGCTAAATGAGTTAGGGACCAAGGTCTATAGACTGTCGCCTTCTATTTGCAGTAGCCGTGCATACTATATGGGCTTGGAGAAATAAGGCGGAACATGAGCCCAGTTAGGTCGTCCAAGCCCACTTTGGAAATAAAATAATGAGAAGGGCGAACGCAGGCCATAGCACCAATAAGAAGCAAATATCTAACCACAGAAAAGAAAAAGTTCTGGTCCAGAAGACTACCCCACATGATGATTGGGTAAAAATCCATCTTGATGGATCTGTTAGTGGGTCCAGTTGGAGCCAGTTTTTTCTTATTGAATTAAGAGACGGAAATCCAATCTCAATAATAGACTCAACTGAACCTTGTATTGTCAAACTCTATCCGTCTGATGGTAACGGTCCACTTTTGCTGACTTTCTTTCTGTAGACCTATCCGGGAATCTCTTATTGTTAGAGTTAGCCCAAAGAAAGAAAGAAATTTGACGAGGAAGAATAAAATAAGACTACCTTCCTCGCTAAAGCCCCAGCCCTAAGCTTTTAACCTAGCCTTAGCCTGCCCGATCCGACCTTGACCCATATGATACTGAAACTAGATTCCAAGTAGAAGGTATGGAAGTAGATGTAGGGGATGCAAGAGAACTCCCGCTGGCAGGAAGAGACCTGGATGCCCTTATGACAAGACTAGCCCTCCCCGAAACAGAAAAAGAAAGAAGATCTTCTTCCTCAAAGAAAAGCTTTTCCGGAAACTCTCTCACAACCCTCCCCTACATTAAATCACTTACAGAAAGGTAAAAGAGACTTCTAGACAAGTTTGCTCATAGAATTGCCCACTCACTTGAGAACTTAATTTATAGTTTTCCTAATCTCCCTATCCAAGTCTTACGAGTCATTTTATCCCCCATATACTGCTTGCTTTATGAAAGGCCCTATTCCGCTCTAGAAAAAACGTATTCCGCCCTAGCCGCCTTTGACCTAGCACCTTCTGCAAAAGGGGAAATAAAACTATCAACTACAGGTACGAATGCTGGTACTTATACTGCTGGAGAAGACCTATAGATTGCTTTGGAAGGAAGACTTAAAAACTGCAGGGGATTAGCACGCCAAGGGAAAGTTGACAACTTAATTGCTTTTTTTAAAGGGACTGAAGGAAAGGTTACTCCTACAAAGGCTCCCACGGGATAGACGGAAAATATCAAATTCATAAGGTCTATCCCTATCCCGCCGCTCTTCTTGATCCTGATGGCTTTTCACTGCGGATTGCTTTCTACTTTCTAACTGACTCGAAGGCATAATTGGAATTTTAAAGGATGGAAATTTGGCCTGCACCGACATCGATCGAAAGAAACTCCAACTCAAAGCTAGTAAGGGAGAAAGTAAAGGCTGTAAACTAGCACTTATATATATTATATTTTAGGGGCTTACTTGCCTAAAATCACTACTTGCTTGCCCAGAAAAAAAGCATATGGTATAGAGAAAGAAAGAGAATAAAGAATATGATAGAGGTCCTGCAAACCCGGAGTCTTCCTTAAGAGAAAGAAATTTATATTTTCTGCTTGCCGCCCTTGCATATACAAAAATAATTTAGCCTTGCACTACTCCAGCTGGATTGTACTACAGTGCTTGATTGACCTTTTTTGCTTTCAAACTTGCTAGCCCTAGAGCCTTCCAATAGCTAATCTCTTAGCCTTGAGCTTGCTTATATTACATACAATAAAGGGTGAGTTTGTAGGATATGATATGGTTTTCTTCTTACCTAAGCATATACAGAAAGTTAGCCTTATACAATTAGATAGCTGTATCTATTAGCATATTTTCTCTTCCGGGGTTGCTTAACTTAATAAGGCTAGTCTGTCTATCCTGAGTTTGCCGTTCATAATCTTTCCCAAGCTAGGGTACTGTGTAAGGTCGGGTAGTTAATTACTCAGGACCCTCCATTGATAATGCCTTAAATTTTTCTAGTCCCATTGGCAGTGAAGAGGGATCTAGTTTTTGACATCTATTTCAATTTCTTCTACCAGCTATGCTATTCCTGAGCTAGTTGTAGTGACTTTTACAGTGGGTTTCCTCGTAGCCATTGACACTTCTTCGTCTTTCCTTAATCGAGAGAGAGTTGCCTTTGCTTCGACCTGGAAGCCTGTCTCAGTAATTGGTAACACCTTATCATATTTCCAATTTCCTTGGATGCAGTTATAGCTGCTTTCGTTCTTTCTTTCATTCCTATCTTACTTAAGTGCTTCCATGGCGAGCGAATAAGATACTTTCTATATCGATAGAAAAAATAGGTATGATCCATATGCTCTCATATGGCTTTAATAAGAAAAGTATAAGTCTTGTAATAGGGATTTTGAATAGGGGGAATACGCTAATATGCCTTCTCTCCGAGCAAGTTCCCTTGCATCCTTTAGGCGAGTAGGCTCATCTTAGGCAAAGGGGTTTTAATAAAGCTGGTTATAGGTTTCTTTCGAGGAAAAGCAAGTCTTCTCCGGGTTTACGTATAACGTATAAGGCTTATAAGGTCTAGAGTGCCTAAAGTCTTACATTATGAAATAGAAAAGATAGATTTCATAAGCGCTGCTCCTGTAATAGTGCCAGTCTTTCTACGTGAATCTTGGTTCCTTGGTCACCTTTCGATCTCGTGCTTAAGCAAAGAGACAATTTCCTTATTAAGTAAGTCTCAGGGACATCTCTTGGATAAAGACTAAGAGCAATTCTGTCTTTAAGGGAATTAGGTAATAAAGGACCCACGGAGCGTAGAAGGGAGGAGTTCATACCCGGTTAGGGGATTACTGGCCCAACTTCCCTTTTTGTCTATTTCGCATAGCCGGGCTCTTTTCTAATCCCTTTTCTCTCTCTCGCAATCGGACATGTTGCAGCGTAAACGATGATAATTTTTGTAGCGCTTGAACGGGGTTCATTTGCAAAAGTTGGGGAAGGAGCCGCTAGTGTTTTCGACAACTCAGCTCTTTGACTTGCAACATCTATTATCTAAATCCAAGCCAAGAATAAGTGAGAGAAAGCTTAAGCACAGAAATCGAATAGGCTGTTCGGGAGCTAATAGAGATTGGC